>JAWNOR010000224.1:0-292500 GCA_035045885.1 Drosophila borealis | reverse complement strand
AAACGGGATAAACTCCAACCCTTTCCACGCATTTTTCGCCCGCAAAAAGTGAATTTAATCACAACTTTTGTGCAACAACTTGAAATGGCAAAAGATCCTAAAATCTTATGCTTTTAAATGTTTTTAATTCAATTTAAATTAATATTTGCTATCAAAACTTTTCACACATTTTACACCGCCATAGGTGGAATTAGCTCAGCCTTCTTCTAATCTTTGTAGTGAGGTTTATAAATATTTAACTAGATTCTTTACTTCATCTTAATCTGACCAACATATCGCTAAATTATCGATCGTATCTTAACTGAACTTGTCATATATTCTCAACGAAGGCGATTTCACATCGAAAAGGGTATGGAGCAGGTGAATATGTTCTGAATATGAATGATGAGTGTACTGAATGATCGGCTCGCAGTTGGCCAGCGATTCGCCTAGAACTCGTACGTGTCTACGCGGGCTTATCGACCTTTTAAATAATTTGTAATATGTACATGGCCATAGCATTATCATTTTTCGCTGTCGCAATTCTCTCAAATGTCTGCTTAGCTATCACCTACACCTGTCACGTACCTTGCTTAGCGGCGATTATTTAGCAGCCAGCGCGACAGCCGCCTCGCAACCCGTTGCTCTCGCGCCCGTTCGGCTGCTAGTGCATACTATTTTGGACGTGACTGTTCGCGCGATTAGCACACAGAGACACGCACACTCACACACACGGACACGCTCACATAATTGATTCAATTTCGCTTGTTCCGCGATCTGCGCTTAATTTGGGCCTTTTCTGTCGGGGCGCCAGCGTTGACGTCGTCGCTGCTGTTCGCATTTAATACCCTGTTTACATAGCGAAAGCGAGCATATTGGTTTTGCGGATATCCGGAAAAAACTTACGATTTGCTTGATGCACTTTTATGCCCGACCACTCGACCACAAAGGACTTTAAATCTGTTTGCAGACGTCAGTCAATCATTTGATTGATGGTTGATGCAATCAATCTATGTAAAGGGTATTTGGTTTTTTTCTCGGCTTTCTTGCGCACTTCGGCAGCACGCTTTTTGCAAATAAGCATTGGCTAACCGCTTGGCTGATGGATTAATTGATTGATTGATTGACTGATTGACTGACCGCGACAGCCACTCAAATCGCTTTGATTGACTAAATGTCCGCGTTGTTCGGTTTGCTTGCAATTTTGATGCATTTGCGATTTATTGGCCGATTGCATTAGCATGCCAATCGCTAAGAGAGCCACACACACAGCCGCAGCCACAGCCAACCGCCCCCCCCCCCCTCCGCCCGCCACGCCACCCATTTCCGTTGGGAACTACAACTTAACTTGTACAACAATTTATTGATTTTGTTTTGGCGGTTTTTCGCACATTTAGCTCTCATTTTTAGCTATTTTTTTGTTGCTTCTATTCTCTTTTTAGCTTATTTGACATTCGCACTAAAAGTTGGCCCAAAGCACACACACAGAGACACACACACACACACACACACACACTCGTGGTCTGGCTACTGGCCGGTTCCGGGTCTAGGAACCAGCTTCTGAGCTTCGGTTAGCGATAAAATTTGTATTTATTGATTTTCATTTATGCTCTCCATGCGGTGTTTCGCCCACTAAACAGCTGCCACATGCTTTATGTGCGACACGCCCCCTTTGGCCCCCCCTTTCGCCAACCTTCTGCATTCCGTACAGCTTCCAAATGAGCGCATGTTGCCCTGCCGCACAGTCGATTGCAACCAGCTCCGTCGCAGCCGCCGCTCTGCGGAGCAATTACATGTTTTACCTACTAATAACAGATTTTATGGCCTTGTGCTAGGGAAAAAATAGTGTGTGCGAGCGGGGTTTGGGGGAGAGTGTGTGCTTCTAAGGGGACTAGATGTTAGGATCTCGTGCACATACATATCTGAGCTATATGAACCTGAACTTAACTAAGTATCATATTAGTTGATGAAGAGTAGATATTTCAAGGAAAATATTGAAGGAACTGAAAATCTGAAAACTTGGCTTACATAATGCTTAACTTATCTATGCTTTATTATAAAATATATATAATTTTCTTTCTTCCTTCCAAACTGTATGTAAGAAAGAAAGATATATATAGGAATATATGTAAATATGCTCAAATTAGGGCTGCTTCAGCGAAGTCAAGTTATTCTGTGTCATTTAGGTAGCCCTGGGCTCAATAGATCGTCTCGGTCATAGTCTTTGATATATCATTTACAAGTCATCGATATCTGGAGATCTATGCAGTTTAAATATGATGGTCATTCAGGCAACTGAAAAAGCCGGATGCTGGTTCAAATCCTCTGCTTAAGCTGATGCCATACATTAGACTGTGCCATAACTATGTGTTAGACTTAAATGATAGATATAAAATACAATATCTTATGTATGTATTTACACTACCTATTTCCAGTTAATTCCCATTTAGCTAGAACTCCTATAAAAATATTGTTCTTCCATTTCCTAAGTTATATTATATAGACATTTACATTTGTCTCCTACCTATTACACATATTCCCTGAAACTTACATTGATAAATTTTTATTTCTAGAATTTGTTGGGTAATTCCCAATGAATGTGAAATTGCAATTTTAATAAGCCGAGCAATTTATTTTTTTCTTCGACTTTTATATTTACTTACTTACGTCTTTAAATTGACTCTACTCTGAAGGTAAATTGAAATTCTTAGTTGGAATATTTTTTTTATTTTCTTGGAAATAATAATTGCAAAATGCCAGCCAGCTTTAAATGTTTATCTCTTTGCAAGTGCATAGGTAACGCACTTTACAGGTATTTAATTGAAAAATGTTATTAAAAAATAGCTAAAATCCGCAGAGCAATAAGGCAAATGACGCGGCAGGAGCTGCACACAACATTTGCGATGGCCATGGCAACTGGCTGAAGGATATTCGCAGGCAGCCAACTTTCTTAATATTTGATGGGCGCGGGGCAGCGGCCAGGAGCCAGGGATCCTGGGGGTCTAGGGGTCGGCTTTTGTGCGGCTTTTTTAGCTGGAAGTTTTGTATCTGTTGCTGCTGACAACAACTTCTACTTCGGGGCGCCATAAAATGTCTGCTAAATTATTATGAATGGGCCGCGGTCTTTCAAATGGATGCCGCCATCCTCCCGTGCACTATGGGACTAATCGATATATTTTGATAAAAAAAATTATTGGATCCAAAAAGCGATTTGTAAATGGTTAGTATCAAACAAATTATGAATTATTTGTTGTTAGATAGTAGACAAAACTGGAATAATATGGGATATTACCAAGTAATTGGGTCGTCAGTTTTACATAATTGGCCTGTCTCAAATGCTTCCAAATCTTAATAGAGCTTCCTAAAGCTAAGACTCTTTCATTAAATTTGTCTATAAGAAACAGTTCGAGCATTAATCTGAGCTTTATTGTTATTTTAGCCGAAGAAGCAGCTATTAAGAACATAGCTCTAGTTAACAGCTGTTAGCCTAATAGCTGTTAACCCGGAAACTGTACGCCTAACCGCTGTTAACTGTGCAACTGTTATCCAAACAGCTCTTAAGTTGGCGTCCGTTAGACTGATAACTGTTAATTTACCAATTGTTAGCCTAACATCTGTTTGCCTAATATCTGTAAAACTGGCTAGTTTTAGACTGACGTTTATTAATTTGACATCTGTTAGCCTTACAGTTGTACACCTGACAGCTGTATGGCCAAAAGCTGTCAACCGTACAAATGTTAGCCTGGGACCCGTTAGAATAACAGCTGTTAACCTAGCAACTGTTAGCCTCGCAACTGTTAATCAGACATCTGTTAGCCTAACATTTGATGGCATGTCAACTGTTAGTTACGTTTATTCATATCTATATATATCATAACAGGTATTTCTATATCTCATACACTCTGTCTATCGATATAGCCTTGAGGAGCATATTATAAATTTATCACGAAATGCTTTGACGCTTAGAGTGAGCCGTTTCCGACCATATATATCTGTATATATATATATATATATATATATTCACATGTGTAGATAAATGTGTGCAGCATATTTTGCGCTCTGAAGCATTTTGCATTTGGTTCGCTTTCATCTTTTGTTCGTTTCAAAACTTGAAATTGTTCATCTATTAGAACGTCTTTATTATTATGCTTTATTGCGCACTTTTTGATGCCACACTTCAGAGCCCAAGATGGCCGGCGGGGCTGTTTAAAGTGGGGCGGGGCTTGTTGGGGATGTGCGTAGTGGATTGATGTCTTCTATAGTCGCCTTGGCACTTTGTCGACAGGCCGGCATGTGGATTTTAATTTCCGTTTTCCGTTACATGACGCTGTCATCGTTATCGTCATCGTCATCGTCATCGCTGTCCCTCTCGTTGTCGTTGCCGCTGTCGCTGTCGCTCTTATTGTTTTTCTTCTTGTTTTTGTCGCTCCCGTTTTTGTTGTTCTTGTTGCACAGAATTAAACGAGCCCCATTATCGTAGGCCTTGGGCATGCTTAACCTATATGTATGTAGCAACAGCATGGAAAGAAGTTAAAGCTACGTGATTACCAACCCTGCCTTGGGCATGCTTAAACTATTTGTAGCAGCAGAATAAAAGAAGGTTAAAGTAATGAGATTAATTACACTGCCTTATGCATTTGCCAACACTGCCTTGGACATGCTTAACCTATTTGTAGCAACAGCTTGGTAAAAAGTTAAAGCAACACGATTACCAACACTGCCTTGGGCATGCTGTACCTATTTGTAGCAGTAGAATAGCAAATAGTTAACGCGAATACCAACACTGCCTTGTGCGATTACGAACATTGCCTAGCGTGATTGCCAACACTGCCTTGGACATGCTTAAACTATTTGTAGCAGCAGAAATAAAATTGAAGAAGTAACGCGATTACCAACACTTCCTTGTGCTGTCAGTGTTGTACAACACAAGTTAAGTGTCGAAAAAGGTGTCGGGCCTTCATGGCCTTTTAGGATTCTGCTGCGTATATGACCAGGTATATGCCCGTAAAAGACAATGGAATGCCGAACAGAATTACTAACTAGGTATATTATATTAGGTATATTATATTATATTAGGTATAACTAGAGGGGACGGAACAATCTGATTCCGGTGTCGTTTCCCTATTATTAATATTAAAGTTTAGCTTATTAAAAATGATAGATTTGCAAAATAATTGCAATGCATTCAGAGCAAAAAGCCCGCATGATGCACTATTATTAGTTGGCAACGATATAGATATGCATCCAATTCTATGGAATTACACACAATCTATTATTTTGTCTGGAATTTTGTGCAACAAATTGTGAATTAATAACCACTCGACTATTGCCAGAGCCAGCAATAGCCAGAATAACAATTCGGATGATCGTCGTTCGTTGATCGCGTGACTGACGACAATTGCATTGCCCCGTTGCCCAACCGGGTCCAGCTTTATTGGCGTCCCCATCCATCACCTGGGGATGAGCTCCCATAAAACACACACACACACACACAGCAAACATTTTGTCACCAATCTGTCAGCGCGGGCTTTGAGCAACTGGCAGCTGAACATTTTGCTTGCTGGCAGCACTTGACTTCAGTTTGTGTCCTGCACGAGAGCAAAACAAACTTCCATTAACATTTCCCCATTTCCCCATTCGTCCATTTTCCCATTTACCCCCAATTGCTGCAGCGGCAGCTTTGACTTTGAGCCAAAGTTGTTGGGCAAAACTTTTGCCGAGCAATCATTCGAAGGGAGGCGGGCTGACGGGCTGACGGGCTGGCTGGCTGGCTGTGGGGTTGTCAGGAAGTATTTGAAATTGCATAAAGTCTCCGCTCAAAAAGATTTCAATTAAAGTTGTGCCCCCATTTTACCCATTTTTCCCATGCCTGGCCTACACAGCAGCTAATCCTGGCGCATGTTCTAGTTCTGGGGCAATGGGAAAAAAAATGTTCGCCAACCAAAGAACTCGCAATGACAGCAACATGCGATGATGAAATATCCAAATGCGGCAGCTGCAGCAGAAAGACGCTGGTCTACTCAGTACTGAGGTTAACACACACACACACACACCCGCACACACACACACCCGCACACACACACACATGCACCTCAGACACATCCCAGTCTTTCCCAGTTTTAATGGCATGCATTGAAAACCTCGCTCAAAACATGTCCGAATGCCAGACGAAAAAAGGTGAACAAGTCGCAATTTTGCCGCCGGGTGTAACCAACTGCACAATGCTCTTTTCTCCCATAGTGGGCGTGGCCTAAAAACAAATGTTAACCATTTTTTTTTCTTACACAATTCACAAACGAGTCCGCAAACAAGGTATCAAGTCTTTGGCTTCAATAACCTGGCACACAACCAATATACGCGTCCTCACCTGCTGAAAGTGTATCAAAAATGGTGAAAATGTTGGCTCATCATGATGGGCGCCAGTGTGACCAGCCATGCACAGAAGGTAGCCCCCGATGCCGACCCCGCGAGTGGCATTGATTTGCGCATAGATGAATCTGCCAGTTGTAACGAATTCGTTAGGGTTTCCCTTACATTTTCACGTCTTTCTGCTGTAATTGGAACATATACAAAATGCAAATACAGTGAAAACTCTTTGGCGTGAATGGGTGTGGACTGATTTAGAAATCTCTCTATTACATTTGAGATTGGTGCGTTGTTCCCTTTGTAAACGAATCAGGCGTTAATGTGTTTTTAGATGAATATTGTCCGCGTCCGTTCAAAAGGGTGTAAGTCCAGGATAGGTAAAATTGTTTGGAGAAGAAAAAAAGAAAAAAGCTGAGTGTTCGTTAGGTGGGTTTTCACTCTATGTTAAATGCCGTTTTCAACTTTCCATGTGAATGATGAGAATGACTCAAATGACAGGACATTTCGCTGAGGGAATTCTTTATTTTGGGTGCTTACCAAATTGATCTCTTTCAAAAAGTAATCATTTATTTTCACATGCAAAACTTTTCAATTTTTATTCACGAATTTTCATACTTCCTCTTTGATATTTTAATATAGCTTTTTATTATGTTCGTATAGTAGGAAAACTAAAAAACAAAGCAGCACAAAATCATAAAAGAGAAGTGCCAAAAATAGTTAATAGAAAATAAAAACATTTTCTATTTAATCACTGTTGTTTTGCTCTTGACAATAGGAAAAAGTTCGAATAATTAAAAATATTGCAGCTTTTCAAATAAAAAAGAAAATAAAACATGGAAAAGTATAAGCAAAAAATATAATCAAAATTTAATGAAATTGAAAAGTCGTATATTTGTTCATTTATATTTATATATTGCAATGCATACAATTTTCCATATAAAAAACATAAATTAAAATGTTTATTGTATTTTTTATTATGAGCCAAATATGTAAAGGTCATTGGCGACGCAATTGACCTTTTCCTCTTGTTGCTGTTGTTGTTGTTGTTGCCTCCTTTAACAACGTGTGAACTTATTGAAAAGCAACATTTTGTGGGCGTGTGCAGCGGCCACTGGCCGTCCATTGTCTTAGCGAGAGAGAGCAAGAGCGAGAGAGGAAGCGAGAGAGAGAGAGAGATCTAAGTAAATAAAAACGTGCGCTGCATGACATTAAAGTTGATCTAATGACCGCCTACGTGAGTCGACTGCCCAACTGGCTTCTTATTTATGGCCAACCAATTCAGTGGCCACCGCGGGGGCGCTAAGACCAAGGGGGGCGTGCCCATTAATGGCTACAAAGCGGATTAGCCAACTGGCGGCCTTGTGGTGTACGCAAGGCGCCCAACGAAGACCCAAAAAAGTACACGCACATACACATACATATACATATATATATGTATGTGTATATATTTAAGTATACATATATATGTATTTGGCGCTAAAGAGCATTTTTAATGCAAATTGTTAAAATGTCAGCAGGCAAATGAGGAGCCATTCGAGAAATAAAAACAACATAAATAATATTCAGAGGACCGAGGCGCTGCTTTGTGAAGGGCGCGCTTATTGCACAAACACAATCAAATTATTACTGAGAGTGGGCTTCAGGGGTGGGGAGGGGCTCTCAAATTGGTGGGGGTGTGGGTGCTGGGTGAGTGGCAGGTGCCGAAAGGGACGCATGCAAAGGCCATGAAATAGAATTAAAGCACTTAAAAAATTTTCATTGCATATATTCGGGCGCGCAGACGAACTGCGTTATGACGTGGGCGCAACTCACACACACACACACACACACACACACACAAATTGAGCAAGTGTGCGAGTGTGAGCGCCTGTCTTGGCTTACTTTTTGGCAGCGGCAACGCATAAATATTAATAAAGACATCAGGAATTGATTGAATCGAACCGCTTAGAGATGGGCGCGTGCTGCGGCCCGACCTCACCCTCAGCCTCACACTAAGCCTCACCTTTTATTTCGACCTTTAAATTTACATTTATTCAAATTGTTGCTTTCGAAGGGAGTTGTCTTCAGCTGCTGGCATCAAGTATTATTCAACCGCACAAATATATATTTTTATGAATATTTTTATTTTACAATCCTTAAAAAAAAACCCACAAAAGTTGCGCGAAAATTGCAAAAGCATTAAAATTAATTTTTAGAAATTATGCAACTTCGCCCGTTGAAAGGTTCTTCGATATAAATATAGAAATAAATATATATAAATATAGAAATAAATATATATAAATATGTACGCTTAGTCAGCATCAACATCCAGCTTGAAAACTAGTAAAGCTAGTGACGAAATATTGATGCTTAGCGTTGTTTTTTACTGAAAATCGATTAAAATATTTGTATGCCTAACAAAACAGCCAAATTTTCACTTCAATTACTGTATTTCTTTTTGTCAAACTCTCGACCTTTTTTTTTTGCAGTGTATATGAATATTAGCCAAGCACGTGCGTGCGTTCGACGCGTCACGTAAATTTTTTGTTCTGATTCGCAAATTAAACTGATTCTCGCACACGATCAATGTCTGTGGCCCGTGTGTAGCCTACTTTTGTGCGCCTCTCTGTACGTGTGCGTGAGTGTGTGTGTATTCTGCTGGTATTAATAGTGAAGCTAGAAGCTGTACGGGGTATGCTTGTGTGTGTGTGTGTGTGTGTGTGTGAGGGCCGGGCTGAGCTCTGCGCTGTATTTTGGCTTAATGAGTTGCGCAAATGAAATACAAACAAAAATATGTTAAAATTCAATTTCAACTTGAAGCAGCAGTCAGAATAAAACCAAAACACACACACACACACACGCACAGAAAAGTTTGTGCAAAGGCTTTATGGCTAAGGGGGACGTGGGGCTGCGGGCGGGGTTGCACCTCAGCAAGGGCTGACAAACAGCTGTAAATTGTGCGGTCGCCTAATGGCGTTTGGCTTGATGTTGATTAGGCGTTGCTTTAGCTGATAAACTCGCTGCCACGCCCACACGCTGCTTTTCATATGGAAATTTATGTTGGCCACAACAACAACAAGAACAACAAACAAAACAACAGTCAAAAAAGTGAAATGTAAAACTTTTTGGTACAAATATTTTTATGCAAATTGTTTTGGCATTTATTCATTAATATCTGTATATATATATATATGTGTGTGCGTGTGTGTGTGTGTGTGTGTGCTCTGTCTCTCCGTTTTCCAGTTGCCCTCAGAATATCATTGTGTCTGGCATTTTCATAATTTAACTTTCGAGAGTCTAACCCAAAAGTGCAGTTCATTTCTGGAAGCCAACTTGATTAGTGGCCAAAACATATTGTCTCCACATCCATGCCGCACGCTGTGCCAGCTGTCCTTGGGGCACACTTTTGTCGCTGCTTCGTTTGCCAAACACCAACAACAACAAACAAGAAAAAGAAGAAGAAGAAGAGGAGCAACTGCAGCAGGCAGGCAGACTTGAAGAGGCTCAAGGATCCACTTTTGTGCGCCAAGTTGTTTTTCTTCTCATTACTGTTGTTGTTTTTCCTTTTAAAGCTTTTACTTTTCTCATGTCGCATTTGTTGTTGCGTTTTTTTTTTTTCATTTACATTTTGTTAATGAGACTTTTGCAACAATATGAAACGAGCAGAAGAAAAACACAACAGCTATTATACATTCACTTGTTGCATAACTGCTTACTCAATACCCTCTAAAGGTCCATTATAGCTTTTATGTTATTTGAAAGAAAGGGCATCTATAGCTGAGCAAGAGCTAAAGCTTTATTGTTGCTGTCAATCTCTCTTTTAATTACAGCAGTTTAGATTTAAAAGTTTCATGATTATACTTTTCCACATCCAATCCATTTATATATCAAATTATTAGCTTGAGCCCAAACCAGTTGAGATTTATATTTGAGCTTGTTGTGTTGCAAGCCGTTTGACTTATCATTCATGCCCTTTTGCTAGCGTAGCCAAACAGCAGATAAGGCAAACGAAACTTGTGCCAAAATGGCACATAAGAGGCAGCAGACGGCCCAGTCGGCTGTCCAGTCCAAGCAAGACAGAGAGAGAGAGGGGGACAGAAGGGCAGAAGGGCAAGGCGACAAAACTAAACTAAACTAAACTAAAAAAAGGAGCAAAATCTGATGACGTTGTCGCACACTTAATGTTACATACTTTTGAGGTCCTTGTGCTAGTAACGTTTCCGTTCATTCTACATTCGCCCCTTATTTTTGTTGTACATACTATTTGCATGGCACATGTTTCTTACCTGAGCTTGAAAGACTTGCTTTAAAGTAAGTTTTTATTGTGACTCGCGGATATTTGAAAGTGTTGAACAAGGTTGAGAGGCTTTTTGTTGAGGGCTGCAAAATAATCGAATGTAGCTGCAATCGATAGTTGAATGAATCGATAACGAGACTATTTTTTATAGAGGCTATGCAAATCTATTTGAATACAAAGGATTTCTTCTTTTAACACTGGTTTTTAACACTGTTTTGATGTCTGATTTCGATTAGTTTGCATGTTTTGCAACACTATTACTGCACGTCTTTTCATTCTATCAGACGTTCCCTTAGCAGCTAGTGTGAAAATTTAACTCCGATATATCTGCGAAGCTTCCTGCTCTTACACTCAGATAGCATATATATATTATATATGCTTATTTTTATCTGTTGTATATTTATATTACTGATTTCTATGCTTTGAGCTGCTTTCTTTTTTTTTTTGTTTCGCACCCTTTCCTCAAATACCCTCTCACATTTCAGTTTAACAACTGAACTACTTACATTTCCTGCATTTCCAACTCCTTTGACTGCCTTCACGCGTCACACTTGTCTGATTGTGTCTGTAAGTGCTTCTGTGTGTATCTGTGTGTATCGGTGTGTGTCTGTGTGTGTGTGTGTGTGTGTGTGCATTGTCTTTGTGCCCGCTGTGGCATGTCGTTGCTGTGTTTCTTACACTTTATTGCACTTCCGCTTTTGCAATTTCTTCAATTTGACTTCTACCGTTGCCCTCGGCAATTCTCACTTATTCCGTTTGTCTCTCACAATCCTCCCGCTATCTCCTTGTCTCTGTTGCTCAGCTCGCATTTCGCCACGCACCTACCTGTGCGACGTTTTTTTATTTCGCCTTGTGTCGCATAAAACGATGCTACGATTTTTTCATAGATGCGCTGCTTGCTGTTTGCCTGCGAATTCTGCCACTTCATTTGTGGCATGCTATCTGCTCTGTCTACCAGTCACCCCCCCCCCCCCCCCCCCGCTCCCCACCTCCCTCTCCAAGTACACTCTTCCGCTCTGCCTCGCCGCCTTCACTCACTTAGACGCCTCTGGCGTCAGCTTTGTGCTGCTTTTGTGCCCAAGCTGCTTGCAGTTTATATGACAGCTTTTGGCATCGTCACACACACGCACACACACACACCCACACACACGCTTGTCTTTATTTGTAGTCGCATCAAGCAAAAAAAAAAAGGAAGAGATGAAGAAAATTTACGAAAAATACAGAAAACCCTTTCAGGAGCCTTTGCCTTTCAAAACGAAATGCGAGTATATATTAATGTGCCTCAATGTGACCGCATTTATCTCCGTCTCCGTCGCCGTCGCCGTCTTCGTCTCCGCTTCGCTCATCATTCACTCACTTGTCAGACTCAAAACACACACACAATCCCCCCTCTCTCTCGCTCTCCCGCTGCTCTTGATCTAACGCTATCTCTTGCACTCCATGTCTGTCTGTGTATTTGCATTTGTATTCAAAACGCTTAAAGTGGATTTTTATTTCCTGTTTCTGTAACATTCGCCAACAAATACCCGCCCCCTGAACAGCCACGCCTCCTATTACGCCCACGCCCATCAACTGGCTTTGAATGCGGCTGGCTCCAGGTCTCCTTTTGTGTATTTCTAATGCCATTTTTATACGCATTTACTCTTATTTTGGGCCAACATTCCTGTAAGTACATATGAGGGAAATATTTTTATGTGGTATTTTTATATCGTTCAACAACAACAACAACCACAGCAACAGCAACAACAACAACAACAGCGAGAACAACCACAATAAGCAGCAACACAATAACATCATTATCCTTATGCTCTTCAATGCTTTTCAAAATGATTGTCGATTCTGCCGTAGGCCACAAAGAATATTTGTATTTTAACTCATATTTACATAGCAGCTACATTATAAATATCCTTTCCATTTGCTCTGCAACTTGAAATCGCATAAATCTAGACAGAAAACTGACATTAGAGCTTGGGAGAAACATTTAAAGCGCGTCTAGTTCATAAACTTCCCACTGTCTATGGCAACTCTGCAACTTTATGGCTGGCAATGCTGCTCAGTGTTAAGTTCTATATTTAATTTCCTCGATACATCTCGTAATTATTAATTTTGGTTAGGAGACTTTCTTCTATTAGAGCAGAACACTGAGTTTAGAGATCAGGATAAATCTGGTCAATCAATTTTTTGCTGTCATGTGGCAACCTTGCAACCTTATGGCTGGCAACGCTGCTCAGTGTTTAATTCAATTTCACGAGCATTAATATACTTTTTGCTCAGCAGCATTTTTTATAGAGCAGACAACGAGCATTAGACATCAGGAGGCACATTTAAATTGGGTCTAGTCCATCAACTTATTACTGTCAAGTGGCAACTCTGCAACTTTATGTCTGGCAACGCTGCTCAGTTTAATTCACTATGTTATTCACATGTCTTCACGTTCTTTTTGCTTAGCAGGGTTTTTTTTGTTCGAGAAAAGTCGTCTTATCTTCTGCTGCCAAACAATTTAGTCTTTCCTTCGGCTTTTCTTCCATAATTTTCTTTAATTAATACGCCTTTTGCTATGCATTATGTTGCATAATTTGTATGCCATTAGTCGTGTGCTTGCAGTTCGCATTACATAAATGCTCAATTAAGAGTTTTAAAAGCTGCCAAAAGTTAAATGAAAATCGAACGCTGGTCAACCCGTTGCGGTCTTTTTGTAACACTTAGCTCATTATCATTGCTGTTATTATCTGCATTATTGTCATCATCATTACCATCATCATGACCATTAGCAATATGTGGCACTGCGTTTATCGCCTGTCGCTATTTAAAGCTCATCATTTAAGCAGCGAAACGTTTAATTTAAATTTAATTTATGCACACACAGCTGTCGCCGCGCCCACGCATCACGCCTTCGCTGCTGACAATTTGCAGTGCATTAAATGATTATAAACTAATTAACTATTTTGCCTGACAAAATTACATGTACTCTAGCGCATATGGCGCCGTCCCATTTCATGCAATGAAACTTTAGGCAACTCTCAAATTTCACATAATTTAAATCTATTTGGTGTTGACAATCTCAAGAGGTTGTAGATCTATGTGGGCTTCTATTTGTATTTCTAGCTATTAATAGCATAAAAAAACACCAAGAGAATTTCTTAGTAGTGGCAGCCCCTTTCGACACTCTCCCCTCGCAGCAAACGAATCGAGAAACTGACTTTGATTTCCCTTTTAACTTAACTTTCTACTAGTAGATATCTAATTATACACACAGTTTAAGTGCCTACTAATTGCTGCTATTTACTCTGTTTAGCTTGTAATTGAAACCTGATTAATGTGATTATTGCCTGTATTGCTGCTTATTGGAAATGCACACGTATGTTGCATCACAATAATTGTATTATTTTTCTTGGCTACAATGAAAATATGCTGTGCTCCTTATTAACTGCCGCACAATTGACTTGCGCAGCTATTTATATACATATACACATAAATATATATTTGTCGGCGATACTGCCCGTTATTGCAGCAAATCCGTGGCGTAACTCAGCCATGCGCAGCATTTTACGACTACAGTTCAAGTTTGACAGTTTAAACCTACTTAGCTTCGAAATTGAAATGTCTTAGTACAATGGCTGCAAACTTTGTCTATGCGAATGGCGTTCAATTTAAAGCTTCAACTTTGAAGTTCCAGTTCTCACAAGTACCTAGGCATACACACAGATACATATATATATACACGGATATACAGATATATATGTAAGCATATAGATATATAATCATGGCTGTGCCTGCCGGGCGCACATGACGTATGCGCAATTTGAGGCCGCATGGAAACTGCCTCGTCTCGTGTTTGTTAGGGCGGCAGTTTTCCATTCCATTTCGCAAGTAACTGCTTGCAGTTTATAGCGCCTCACATGTGCTATCAATGTGCTAAAATACACTCACACACACTCACACACACACACGCACACACAGCAGCAGCAGCAGTTGCTCTCCGGAGTGCCGCATGCATTTTTGTAGGACATTAGCACACAAACAACAAGAGCGTCAGCAAATAGCGCACATTATAAGACAGAGGCAACACACACACACACAGCATGACACTCATATATATATACACACACACACACACAGTCATGTATATATATATATATATATATATATATATAAATTGATATACAGGCAGTCAGTTAGACAGGCGAACAGCAAGTCGATTGTTGCTACAAGCATAATCGTTGCTTATTGGCAGCTGCTGCTGCCATTGCCTGGCGATAAAGATGAGAACGCTGATGACTTTCATTCCAGCAAACAAACTCTCAGCGATTTCGCCAACGAATTTGCCGGGCTTGACGGCAAATCTATCTCTGCATGAAAAGTGTTATCAGCTACAGGAAAGTACTGTAAAGCTTGCCAAGAATAAAATATTAAAATTGCTTCATTGGCATTTCGTGCAGTTTTACAACACTGACTGCTCTTGTCAGCCATCAATTTGCAGCACTTGCAACTGCATTTGACATGAAATAAAATGAAAAGCAATTTAACCAAATCTCAAACTGAATTATTAACTGCCATAGTTAGAATTTGTTTCATAGATTCACAGCAAAATTCAATCTTCAAAAGCGTCTTCCAACACTCTGTTGTCAGTTTCAGTGTTGTGTAGCATCCATTTAATATATGTATAAAGTGGAACGAAATTTTCTTAAATGTCAAGAAAAAATAACTTCTCTACTCTTAAATGGTTTTACACAGTAAAATGTTGATTTTAAAGCGTCTTCCAACACTCTGCTGCCAGTTTCAGTGCTTTGCAGCATGGATATATCTTTAATATTCTCATTAATTTATTTCATTTAACATATTTAGTTTTGTCTTTTAATTGAATTGAAGTGTTATATTTAAAATTTTTGCCTCAGTTTCGAATGAAATTCGGCCAATTTTGCTTTGCGAAACAACACTCCAAATGCCTCTGTATGCGTGTCTGTGTGTGTGTAGAAGTATTTGTCGCACCTGCCTACTGTCAGAGCTACAAGCATTTCTTTGGCTTTTTCAACTCACCATTTTCCAAGTGCCTCGCTTTTCCTTTTGCCTTTGCCTTTAGCGTGCATAAAGCATACTTTTAGGCAGCCATTTTCACTGTCACATTTAATTGAGTTTGCCTCGGCTGGCACGCTAAAAGCGACGTCATTACCTTTTACCCATGCCAATGCGCAACATTTTTAAGATGCCCCCCCCCCCCCCTCCTGTCCCTTCCTTGCCCCCGTGCCAAGCTCCTGCCACAGTCACAGGCTCCTATTTCCACAGCAGCTGATCACCCACTTATTGTTTTGCCCAGCGAGCGCACCATTTAATTGTCAAATGGTACTCGACGGCAAGGACTCGACTTCGACTTCTTGGCATGGGCTGTCTACAGGCTGCTGTATATGGTCAGAGGGAGGGTTGGTCTTGGGAGGGGGGCAAGTGGGGTGCGGGATGTCTCTGACGTGACATTTGTTGCAAGCTAAGCTATTTTTATGGGCATCGGACGAGTCGAACGGGCAACTTACAGAGTCCCTCTCCCTCTAGATATATTGCTGCTTCGTCTTCTTCTTTAGCTTCTACTTCTTCCGCTTCTCGGCCGCATTGTCGCTTCGCTGTGCTCCTTTGTGACGTCACCAGTTGCCATTTGAAGCGAGTGTCCGTTTAATTTTCCCGCTCAATTTGCAGTCACGGAAGAAACAACAACTCATGAAGAGATGAAAGCCAAAACCGGGGCACAGCTGACAGGTAGCGGAGTGGGAGGAGACCGGGGGGGGGGGTGTAGGTGGTGTTACGGGAAGTGGCCTTTTAAACAATCGACTGCCAAAAATCAAATGGAACATTTTGCTATCCACATTTTCCTTGTTTTTCACTTATTTTTATTATTTTGGTTTTTTTTGTTGATTATTTTTATTGCATTTTCCGCTTTGATTTCATTTTGGCAGCTGGACCAAAGTGGGCGTGGCTGGCGCGTTACCTTGCCAGCGGCAGCCACTGTGACGCCTTTTGATGTCGTGTTGTCGTGCTTAGCAGCCGGAGGCGTGGCCGGAAAACGTTTTCGCTGCCAATTCGCCAAATTTTAAAAGGTTTTCTTTCTTCCTAACTGTGAAATAGATTCGATGTCTATATAGCATTTAAATATTGTGAAAGCTGCTCAGTTTGATTTTTCGTTCATGTTGCGTGGCCATCTCAACATTCTTCTTTAGCTAAAAACAATTCGCGAAATTGCAGCGAAAGCGTTTTTTGCGACAAGCTGTTTTTTCCGTTTATATTTCTCCTTTGGCTGTCATGTATTTGTGCGCGCTGCCAGCACAGTTTTGAGCACGAGCCAAGTGTCAAAGACAAAAACCGAGACACAGACTGACACACACACACACACACACACACACACCGCCCCCTCTCCCTCCCCCTCCCCCCACACACACACCAGCACGCACGCACTCAGTCGCACAGTTATGAAGATGTTTTCATGTGGGTGTCAACTCTTGTCTGCTTGACATCAATTGACTTTTTGAGCATGCACACACACACACACACACTCGCAAAAACTTCAGAGTAAGCCTGCCCAACTACCAGTTGCCCACGCCCCTCCCCCGACCCACTCTACGCCCAGCTGCCGCCGCTTAATTATGTTGTCATTGAGTTTAATTGAAATTTTTGGGCAAGAATTTTAAAGTGGAAAACATTTTGTGTATTATGCAACACTTGCATCACGCGGCATGCAGCATGCGGAAAAGTGCAAGTGAATGGGTGCATTTGTCTGTGTGTTGAAGGGGAGGGTTGTGTGTGTGTGTGTGGGGGGGGGGGGGGAGTGAAATGTGGGCGTGCCAAGTGGGTTAAGTGTGTTAGCTACAAATTCATGGCATGCACACAGGCGCCAAGGCAGGGCACCAACAGCAACAACAACAACAACAACATCACAACGTTGACACACATATGCAAATTGCAACGCTATTAACAACATCTACATTAATAACGTGTATTTGTGTGTGTGTGGGTGTGTGTGTGAATCAATACGTTTGACACTAATTTGGGCAGCATTTGCATTGAGATTCATTGAAAATGGCATCGTCATTGCCCAAACAACAACAACAGCAACATCATCATCACCTCAGCGGCATCATCATTCTCATCATCATTATCATCGTCATCATCAGCATTATCATTGTTGTTGAAGGCTCGACCGAAAACACGAACACAAAAGCTTCAAATTGCAGCTGGGCCAACAATCGAACAGGCGAGTGATATGGGCAAGCGGAGCGGGGCGGGGCACTCGTTAAACAGCGAGGCACTAGGGAGCAGAAGCAGGAGCACAGTGCGAAAGAGAGAGGGAGAGAGCTGAGGGCAGACGGGGAGACGAGAACAAAGCGTAATAAAGCGACTAAAAGTGCTTGGGCTAAGCATGAGGCACAAATCTGCTGCTCCTGGTTGGGCGTCACTCGCCTCCGCTGCGTCCCTCCTCTGCGTCTGGGTCTGTCCAAAAAGGAAGCTGCCTGTCAGGCGAAGCAAATGCCCGTTTGGGTTGTGGCTAAGGAGTTAATCCCAGGGCGCATTATTGGTTATATTGCCAGCTAAAGCGGTCGCAAAGCTGTTAAAATCAATTGTCGAGATATAAAAAACATTTCGATGAACTCTCCCCCCCACGCTCTTCCTCTCGTGTCTTTCACTCTCCTGCTTCAACTCTCGATTATAATCGGGTGGAATGTGTGAGAGTTTCAGCCGATTACAATCGATAATTAACGCTCAGGAGTATATCACTTAACATAAGCTAGTATAGCCTATGGAAGGGAGCCCCTTCAGTTTTTCTGAAAATGTACTTGAGAATTACATCTATGCATTGTTGTCAGCCTTGCTTATCAATCGTTAAGTTCTTGGGGTTTTTTTTTGTTAGGGTAGAGACAAGTGCTGAATATAAGATTTTCTTAGTCTCTGGGGAATTGGAAGGCGGGTCAGTTCATCACAGTCATGAGCCACGCCCACTGCACTAGGCCAAGCTTAAAGATGTTGTGCAATAGCAAAAAGATACATTTTAAAAACTCAGGCCACAAGAATTGCTTTTAAGCAATCAAATTAAAGCTACAAAATAATTAATTTTGCCTGGGCTCTATTTTTATTGCTCAACAATAATTATGGCAATCTGAGTTTAATGATATTTTTGTGAGCACATAAATAAATCGAAAGAAAAAGAAAAACAATAATTAACCTGCCAAATAAAATATTTAGGGCCCTGTTTTGAGTATTTGGCATCAGACTGTTATATATGTGAAATATATATGCCATAAATTTAGCTATTCATATACACGTACTAAGATAAATACACTCCATATTAATTTACATATATATTACATATATGTATGCTTAAATGTTATCTCACTCTTTAAATTCGCTTGTCGCGAATCAGTTTGCATTTGCCATTCTGATATTGGCGTAAATTAATAAATACGTTCAACGTTTGTTAATGCCGAAACGATAATTGAATTTGCTTATCGGAGAAATGCAGCTGCATAAACATAAGTGCACCACTTAGACACATGTGCCAGTGTGTGTGTGTGTGTGTGTGTGTGTGTGTGTGGATATATGTATATATATGTATTTATTGAATGGGTTTGGGCATTGAATTTTCAATATTTGTGAAATTGCGCATACGCAATGTTGTCGCAGCGGGCAACCAACCAATCGCTTAGCCAACGAAATATGCTTTGCATTATGCAATGCGCCTGGTTGTTAATGCACTTGGTCACACACACCCTCACACACACACTCACACACACACACAGGTACAGAGCCCCGGCCAAAGCTCACACCGAGCGGCAGCATCAGCCTCCCATCAGCACGCTCGCTGCACTCCATGTATAAAACATGTTTTTGCATTAAACGTATTTCACATTTTGGATTTTGTATTTTGCACACACACACACCAACACACCATCACACACATGCATGTGTATATATTGTGCTACATTATTTATGAGGGAAGGACGTTAGGACTATGACGACCTCATGATGTTTCTAATGATTGCAGCAATCATGATAATGATCGTCATGATGATGTTGCTGCTGCTGCTGCTGTATTTAAGTGCACCCACAGATACACACACACACACACACACACACACCCGCACACACTCGCCTGCCTTTTAAAGATGTTTAAGCTGCTCTGGCCTGGTTGCTGGCTGCTGACTCGTTGCCAGCTCTGCGACCTGTTTGACGTCATTTGGCTGCTCGTTAGCTACGTGCACACAAGTATCTACACACATATATCTATATATATGTAGCCAAGCTGATCAGCAGACATTGAGCTCGCCTGGCTCCACCCGGCCCACTTACATCAAATTTATATACATACATATATATATATATATATATATATATATATATATGATATGTATAATTGAAATTTCCGCGTCGCGCCACATTTGTCATCCAACGCATGACTTCAAAAAAAAAGATTCCAAAAAACATACTAGCTAAGTGCTTGCAACTACTATTGTGATAGTTTCTGATACCCTGTATACAGTAACTACATGGTATACTATAATTTATGGCTGATGCAGCCCTGTCTACGCGTTCTCTTACTGGGAATCACACGCCCAGCTGCCTACTACGAATTCAGATCAGAATTATATCATAATATGTGTCTGATCTAAAGCTAGTTACATTCAAATCAAATTATAATCCATAATTTATTCCCATCACAATAACTGCCTTGAGCCAGCTTACAGGGTAGCTCAAGTCGTGCATGCTCGACTGCAGCAATCTCGTAATTTGTTGGTTTCTTTATGTTGGCCTGGCCAGTTGCTTAGCGCAGCTCTGGTTCCGTTTTTTTTTCTTTTTTGGCTGGCGACGCGCAGTCTGAAGTCCTTTTTCTGATTGTCAGACAGTTGTGTTCGTGTCTCTGTCTGTGTGTGTGCTGGCCAGCGAATAAATATCATAGCATACTTTTTTGGGATTTGTCGATGCGCTTTATTAATGAACATGGCGCGCATCGTGTCAACATGGCTCAGCGGCTGGTCAAAGCTGCGGCACGGGAAGGGAACGCCAGGCCAGAGCGAGACGGCATAAATACATTGTATAAATATTATGTAAACACGCAAACAATGAAGTGATTTGTTGCTACTTAAATTTAGCCCCCCGAAAGAGAGAGTGAGAGAGGCAGAGAGAGAGAGAGAGAGGGAGAGAGGATGTGTGCCAACAACAAAAACATTGGCACCACTGAATTTCTATGCTTGCACGGCCGCAGGGACAGGGCGGCGAGGAGTGTGACTGTGTATGTGTGTGTGTGTGTGTGTATGTGTAGGTGTGTGTGTGTATGTGTGTGTGTGTGTGTGTGTGGCAGCCACTGTTGTTGCGTCTAGTTGGCTGCCCTCGCTTCGCTTAGCTGATGCTGCAACTTGAAGAAATCTTTTCATTTTTTGCTTTCATTTCTTTTTTTTTTGTGCTCTACTTTGGCCGCAGTCTCCCCCAAGCCCAGCGTGTGTGTGTGCAGAAAAACTGGAATTAGTTGCCAAAGAAAAGCGAAAGAGAAAAAAATACATTTTTGAAAGGAAATATGTAGCCGGGCGTCGGTTGTCGAGCGCAGTCGCTGTAAAAGTAGCTAACAGCGCCCGAGGCGGCCCAAAAAAAATGAAAACAAAATAAAAATGAAAAAAAAAGTGGGTGGCAAGGGTTTGGCAGCCAGTTTCCAGCTTGTTTACCAACACTTTAACAGTCCGCCGAGTGGCACAAGCGCCGCCTGCCGGGCGCGATAAGCAAGCCGCAAAGCCCGCTGTAGATGAGAGCGCGAGAGGCTTGGCTAGAAACCACAACGGATGCCTTTACCTGTGGCTGTGTTGCCAGTGCGGCCTCTGTTGCTTGCCTCGATATATGTATATTGGCCATATACACATACATATTGCACACACATCTATATACTTATACATATATGCACTGCCAAAACACTTTGTCGCACATGAGCACCGCAGCAAAGAACCCAAAATCGATTTGAATTGATTTTAATAAAGAACTTCAATTAAAAACGTTTATTAAAATAATTATTTTTGTGCAAGGAAAATGCATATGAAGAACGTTTTTGTTCATTTATTCTGCGTGTCGAAATATTTGGTTAAATGCCTGTGTTTGAAACAATTAGACATGCGAACACATACATGCACACATACATGCACACATACATGCGAACACATACATGCACACATACTAATGTATAGGCATTGTACACGCTCAAAAGCATTTAAATTGCATTCTTCTTCTTCGTGTCACATTCTTGAATGCTTCACTGAAATTAATTTGAAAATGATTTATTCCCAAATCGAATCTCTGCTAATTGAACATAAATAATTATAAATAATATACTATGTATGTTTCTATTATTATTTCTTCAAAGTGGTTAATATTTGTGCAGCATTTAATTAAGGAAACCTTCAAGTTATCCTTGGCATTCAGTAGATTCTGCCTTGTGGTGCAATAAAACTTTGTTGTAGCTTCTTCTTACACTGACACACTCGCCACACACACACACACACACACACACACACACACACACACACACACACACACACACACACACACACACACACAAACAAACACGCGCGCGCACCTGTGCTGCACTTAATTCACTTAAATACGCTCGGTCCATATGGCAAAAGCCCATTGCCTTCACTCAATTACCCCGGTCGGGCTGCCCCGCCGCTGGCATCCACAATTGGCTGCCTGTGTGGGGCACTTTTTTGTTGTAATGCAATTTGAAACAAATTAAAAAGTTGTGCGTGGATATATTTTGCAGCCGATACACGATAGTCGTGTGGCATGCAGCAAAAGCTGACGTGACCAATTTGGGCATAATCAAATGATATATGCGATAATAATGTCCAACTAATAGAGCTTAACTCAGCTATAATTCAATTCGTATAGCTCAATGCAATTGGCTTTGGCAGCATATAGAAATTATCTTTGACGGGCAAGGCCCAGACCCAGACCCAGACCCAGACCTGACCACTTGAGCCAAGTGCTTACAGGGAAACGTAATTGGTGGACATTGCTGTGGCTCGTCCGGCTGCAGCTGGTTATTATCCGGCAGTACTTAGCTCCATCGCATTATTAAAACATTTCAATTATAATTGAAATTCAAAATGTGCGACTGCAGGCAAGGCCAAGTACGGCAACTAAGCAGCTCAGCTTAATAGTATTTAATTCAAGTGTATATTTATGCACACGTATCTATTATCTATTATCCATGTGTATGTATATAAATATAATTCTATCTAAATGCGCAGCTGGACAAAAAATCCTGCTACTTGACGTGGCATCCCCTGAACGTGGCAACAAAGACCACTGACAACATCTGATGTGACAGCTCGGCAGCTGGGCCTGCATTGTGTGGGCGTCCTCTGTCCTGTGTGTTGTGTGGGCGCAAGTGTGGGCGTGGCAGGGGCGGGTAACGCGTTTCCAGTTCAATCCAATCCAGCTGATAGTCCCGTGTGCATTCTGTTGTGCAACTGTTCGCCATAATTGTGCATTGATTATCATAATGCTAACCATCGAAATTACGCAGAATATTGCGTCAGACTCGGGCCAAGGGGGGCGCACTCAAAGGCCACTCAATCGCCGATTCAGTTAATCAGGCAGTCAATCAGTCTGTCAATCAGTTGGTGCACTCGATCAAATGAAGCGTATACTAAAACTGCCACATTACAGCAAACATGCTAAGAGCCAGCTAATAATATGCTATGTTTAAATTCAACTAATGAGCGCTTCTTATTCTGATGTATTGATTGATGCTTGAAATGTATGCAGCTATGCGGTCTGCTAAAGCACAAAAGATCCCATTCACATGCTACGAGCCTGTTAATAATATGCTATGTCTAAATTCAAATAATGGGCGCTTCTTGTTCTGATGTATTGATTGAGGATTGAGATGTATGCAGCTATGCGGTCTGCTAAAGCACAAAAGATCCCATTCACATGCTAATAATATGCTGATCCCATTCACATGCTACGAGCCTGTTAATAATATGATATGTCTAAATTCAACCAATGCGCGCTTCTTATTCTGATGTATTGATTGATGAGCCTGTAAATAATATGCTGTGTCTACATTCAGCTAATGGGCGCTTCTTGTTCTGATGTATTGATTGATGCTTTAGATGTATGCAGCTATGCGGTATGCCAAAGCACAAAAGATCCCATTCACATGCTACGAGCCTGTTAATAATATGCTATGTCTAAATTCAAATAATGGGCGCTTCTTGTTCTGATGTATTGATTGATGATTGAGATGTATGCAGCTATGCGGTATACCAAGGCACAAAAGATTCTATTCACACATTGATATTGCCTAATTTCTATAACCATATTCATGTTTGTATCTTGTTATGTAGCTGTTAAACTGAAACCAAAATTAGATTCAATGTTAGCTATCTGCTTGTTAAATCTTGAACTCTTTTGTTTTTCTTAACTTGCTGTCAAAGCTGACAGTCCCTTTCTCATTTTATTGTTGGCTCTAAACTTTTTTTCAGTCATTGAAAGTAAGATGTTTAATGTGAGCTGTAAAGTACATATCACAATTAACAGCTGGTTGGAAGTTGGAATTCTCTCGATGTTTATTCCTTTCAAAGATACTCTATAAATAGCATAAGGGTAGACCAAAATATAGTTAAATTATCAGCATGAAAGCCTTCTTTGACTCTGACTCTTTCTCTATCTCTCTCTTTCTGTCACACACTTGTTGTGCTGCTATCCCCCGTTCTCTCTCTCTCTCTCTCTCTCTCTCGCTTAGTCTCTCTTTATCTGCGTATGTTGGTGTATGCCTATCTGTGTGTCGGCTCAACTTCCGTTTCCGCAACAGCTGTCCGCTCGTCTCACTCTCTCCTACATATCTCTCCCGCTCTCTCTCACCCGCTCTCTCTTTCTCTTTAGCGCTTTATATGCTAACGAAATGTTAAGTGCAATATTAAAAGCAAATACGAATAAAATTAAAGTTAATTAAAATATATCGAACGCATTGATTGAAAATAATCAGAAACGAGTAAAGTGAAGCGCAACGAAACGCGACAATTAAACGAATTTCAACTCGAGATGCCAGAGCAGCACTAGACCCACTGTATAACAGCCCACCAGCAGACGAGCTAACCAAAGCAAACCAAGCACAACAATATGATTGCCACATTGTTTATAATATTTGCATTTATACGCGCCTTTCCCTGGAGTCGCCGTCGCGCATATGGCGCCGCAGCCGGACGCCCACCGCTGGCGCTGACCCTGATGCCTGCCACGGGACCGGCTGCCGACGAGGAGGAGCAGCAGCAGCAGCAACAGCAGCAGCAACAACAACAACTGTTTAACAATAACAACGGACCGCGCTCATCCATCACAACGATGGGCAATGGCCATGGGCATGCGGAGCATATGCCGCGTGCGCGTCGCAAATCCTCCAAATTCCACGAGGTCACATTCAGCGGCAGCGTCGGCGGCGGCGAAAGCGACGGCGAGGGGGAAACGGGCAACGCTGAGCGCAGAGCAGCCGTAACTGCGGCATGCACAGGCATTGGCATACCAGCTGGCGGCGGGGGAGGAGCTGGCATGAAACGCCATTCCCTGGGTGCGACGAGCACGACAAGCAATTCGGGCTCGACAACGGGAACGGCAACGGCGCCATATCGCACGCTGGGCACGAGCAGCAGCCGGTCGCGGGGATCGCGCGACTTTGGGCATGGCCAGCCTGAGTATTACCAGCTGCAGGCTGGCTCCACCTCGTCGAACGGTGGACGGGGACTGACGCAGCGCAGCGATACAATGGCCACCGAGGCGGAGGAGTTTGAGGATGAGGAGCGGCCGCCGATGGACGACGATGAGGATGAGAGCTATGATCGCGAAACGGAGGAGTTCTATAGCAATATACAGGATGCCACCGGCACCTCGAGCAGTCGCAGCAAACGCTCCTCGCTCTTCTCGCGCTCCGATAGCTCCGCAACGACAACATCATCAAGCGGCGGCGGCACCTTTACGGGCGCCAAGCGCAGATCGGCTGCCTCCATCATTTCCTCGTCCCTCTGCTCCGATGTGATGGGCGGCAGCGATCGGCGCAGCTCGACGACCACCGATAACAGTGGACGCTCCGTAGCCGGCTCGGTGCCGATCAGTAGCCAGCGCCGGTCCAGCGGCCGCATTAGACGCTACGTCTCCCGGATGACCATCGCGGGAGCGAGACGTCGCACAACGGGAAGGTAATGCCAACGCATCGAAACGCTGCGTTCATATGTCTCTTAACACCTTTTTACTATCCGTTTCGCTCTCTTTCTCTCTCTCTCTCTCTTTCTCCCTCATGCTCTCTCCTTATTGTACATTGTTTTCTTTGCTTAAAACCTTTAAGGGGCTTGCTCTCGGGTCCGATGTTTCTCTTCTCTCTTGAATCAGCGCTCACATAGACAAGCCAAGAGATGGATTTGACCGACGATACGTTCCTATGTGAACTGTCCTTAGTATTATAATATATTATAAGCCACCTGTTGGGTCGATTCGACCTTAAAGTGGGAGGGAACATCATCAAGAACGTTGTCACATAAATGTGCTTTGCGCCTGAGACGCTTTGAGCCCGTGTGGCTTTGGTGTCTGAGCGTCGAACCAGCAGACGGAAAGTTGCTGATTAAAATTCAGCAATAAATGTTAATTTTAAAGAAAAAATTTGAAAATCATTAGAATTTGATGGGGATTTCAGCGGCTTTCTAACTGCCTGACCCACCTTTTTGACCCCGGGTAATTTCTGCTCAACTACAATATACACGAGTTTATGTATAAGTCGATACTCTTTTTACTAAGCACTCCCATTAATCAATTATAACCATCGATTGTAGCGACAATTGGCATTAGTAAAGATTTATTCGGTATTTTTTGTTTATTTTTTCCTTGTGGACTTTTTATTCAGTTTTCCCTTTCACAAATACCCTTATATCTATTGTTGTAAAACGCTCTTACCTAAGGCTTAGGCATCCATAACTTGCATATCTCCCAATATCTCCCAGTCTGAAGCGCAGACGGGAAAACTTCCGTTACTAAAGAATCTGTTTTACCAACCACCTCCATTTTGGGCTCTCCTAGTGCAATGTTTTTATTGAAGCATTCGACAATGTGCGTGCAAGGCAATAATACTTTCGTTTGATTTGGATTAATTTACTCATGATCCGTTCTCCTGCTGCCACTGCTCGTGCCTGGCCAGCAGCTTCATGCCCAACGGACGTATCTGCTTGAAGGCACGCTCCAGAGTCGCCTCCTGCGCGGCCAGAGATTCCTTTGGTGCATTCGCCTCCTTGCAGGCGCGCGTCGCGCAGCGCATGCGCTGCATGCTGATCTCCTTGCAGGCCAGGCGAATCTCATCGCCGGTAAAGTGCTCGGAGAGATGTACCAGCTGTTCAAGCAGCCGGGACGTCAGGCTGACCGTTGTGCCCAGCAGGCGATTGATGAGACTGGAGCGCTCGGCGGCGCTGGGCAGCTGGACGAGCAGCTTCTTCTCGAAGCGTCGCAGGAAGGCCTCATCGATGTCCCAGGGCAGATTGGTGCTGGCCAGGACAAAGACGCCGCTGAGCGTATGCTCCATGCCGTCGAGCAGCTGCAGCAGCTCGTTCTTGAAACGTTTCGAGGACTCATGATCGGTGGCGCGATCTCGCTTCGAGGTCAGACTCTCAATCTCGTCGAAGAAAATAACGGAGGGTGCACGACGCGCCGCCATATGGAACAGCACGCGCAATATTTTCTCCGACTCGCCGCGCCACTTGGATACCATAATGCTGGCCGTGATATTGAAGAATGTCACCTTGCCACGCGTCTCGGCGTACAGCGCCTTGGCCAGAAAGGTCTTGCCACTGCCCGGCGGTCCGTGCAGCAGCAGTGAGCGCCAGGGCTTCAGGCCGTGCGCAAATAGCTGCGGATACTCGATGGGCGTCAGGACCGCCTCCTTGACCAGCTCAATGGCGCACTGATTGCCGCAGACGTCCGTCCAGCGCAGCTTGATGTCCTCGCACAGAATGCTCGTCTTGACCAGCTCGGCCAGCGCCTGCCACTCCAGCGAGGCAAAGAGGGCATCATCGCCCGCATGGCCGTGCTCGATTTCGGTCAGTGCACCCAGACGTGGCTCTGGCGTCGATTCGGCCGTCTCCATTTTTTTGATGTGCAGCGGCAGGCGATTGGCCTGCAGCTGTCCAGGTCCCTGTTGCTGCAGCTGCTGCTGTTGCTGCTCTGTGGCCAGGCTGGCGGCAGCTGCGGCTGTTGCAGCGCCGACGCCCGCATGCCAGCAGGCCTGTGCATCACCGGGACGCTGCTGTGACTGTGACTGTGACAGTGACAGGGACAGTGACTGGTCCGGTGCACCTGTCGCATTCTTCCCGGACTTCGTGGAGTTGAGCTCCACCTTGAGCTTGGGTCCCATCTTCTTAAGTATGCGCGGATATTTGCCAAACTTCAGGTTGAAGAAGCTCGCGTACTCCAGATAGATGGCGTCCAGGTCCACGTTGTCACACAGCTCGTACTCCTCGGTGAGCCGCCCCTCGCCCTTGAGCGCCTCCGCGCTGCTGTAATAGCCGTTCTCCAGCAAGTAGCGGTGCATCAGATACAAGAGATTGCGTCGCCGTGTGGTAAAATTTCGCACATCCTCGCAGAGCACCGTCGATGCGGCTGTGGCCGCAACCCCATATTTGGTCTGAGGCTTCATCTGGCTGCGCAGCATGAGTTTTTCTCTAGCCACTAACTGTTGGTGTGTGCTTTATGTATGTATAATATACATATATATATATATATATACTATATATCTTTCTATTGTTGCCTGTTTATTGTCGAGCGCCGCGCGCCTAACTTCAACTATCTCATCGAAATGGGAGTAAAATGCTATTGACAGCATTCGCATTGTTTGCCTGCTTCAAATAGAGTTGCCATAACAAATACGCCAGGGTTGTGCAGGGCAACGTCACACACAGCTGCACAGTGAGGTCGACAGTCAAAAACAAACTATGAAGGCAGCTAAAAAGCTATAGAGAGAGATAAAGATGATTACTGAGGTATTCACTATTGGAAATGTATTGTTAAATTACTTATTATGTTCGTGAAATTCCATGGCCATAACTAGGCATGACATTCAAATGTGTGTCTATGAGCCTAGCTACAATTTGAGCCCTAACTGGTCCCACTGTGCGTATTGCAACGTTGTTGCCATTGGCTGCAGTCCACCAGCTGCAGCAAACAGTCATCAACATTTTGAGTAAAGACAACCGCAAATATGCTCAGCCACAAAAGTCAACAAGATGCGAATTGTTGCGGCGAGATGAGTGAAAATGCGGCTGATTAGCAGATAGATTGGGTGGGGTTTGGCATCTGTTCAGCTGCCACGAACCGTGCGTCAAATGTGAGTGTGTGTACGTGAATGTGTGTGTGTGTGTGTGTGTGTTAGCTACTAATTAAAACTGAGCAGAGCGTGAAGGAAACACCAAAAATAAACGGACAAGCCGCAACCAAATACTCTTTTCTCAGTTTAAGCTGGCTGAGAATCGCCTAGAAAGGCAGTTGAATTATAAACGAAGTATAAATGAAGATTGAAATGTTAAAAAAAAACAGTTGTAACTAATTGTTCTTTAAATTATGTTCATGTTTAAATGATAGTTAACCAAGGCAATGGAAACATTATCTTCCCTGAAAGCTTATAGGAGAACCAAAAGAACATTTTAATATTAAATAAAAAATATAAAATGTTCTGACAGCTATGTAGGCTCGGCTAGTCTATAGTTCACATTAATAATTTGTATAACGAATTGCTCAACTCTGCGTCAAATGGACAAGTGTGATTAGGTAGTGAATGGGCTCGCATTGGTGAGTCATCAGGTAAATTGCAATCGTTTGGCCAATGTGCGTTGGCCGTTTTGTCGTCCAACGTTGCCAAGAAGTTGCATGCACAATTTGTTTCTGGTGGTCACCAGGGCGACAGCTGTGCCAACGGTTAATCAAATGCGCGACGCAATGAAATGAAAATCAACGAGTCTCATGGGCGGCTTCTTTTTGCTGCCACACTTGCAACACTGCCAGGCTATGCAACATTCATATGCATCAGTGCTCCATATTTTTGCTTTTCCTCACTCGCTGCCTATCAGAATTTTGCCTCTTAAAAAAAATACCAACAGCCAAGGTAGCTCCGAGGTGGGCCAAATGGTGGGCGGGCTACGGTTGGCAGTTAGGGGAAGCTCTGACTAGTTGTGTGTGTGTGTGTTGCATGACTGATGCTATTCTGTGTGTGTGTGTGTGTGAGTGTGTGCTCATTTCATAACGCACGCTGCTTCGCTCGCACTTTTAATTTAGTTTGCACACAGCAATGGCAATGGCTGCCGTGACGCCTCCAGCTGCTCGAATCTTTTGGTGTCAAACCCATCCCCTGCACAGGCTCTGGCCCAGCTTGCTTTGCACACCCATTGCACATGGCAGTCAGTCTCAGGCTTTTGTTAATGGCCTTGTGATAGTTTTTTTTTTTGTTTGTTTTTGTTGTTTTTGTTGTTTTTTGTGTTTGTGCTGGCTCAAAAGCAGCTGCCACACACAAGTGTCGCTGCATGTGTCGCTGGATTGGTTTCTGGGTTCGGTTTCTGTTGCAGCTGCAGCTGCTGGGAATATTGTGGCCAAGGTCTTATATCAGTGCTGTTCTGAATGTATTCATTGAATGCACTCATTGGCCTGCGCGGCACTCCATTAGTGAGCCTCGGCATTAATGGCTATGTCAGCAGTTCGTGGCAACAGCAAAAACTTGCTGCTCAATGCATTACGTACGCTTTGATCTTTAAGGCCAAGCCAACAACAATTGTATTGTATACATTTAAATTGCGTGCCCCAACAGCTGGACTCGTGCGTGTTGCATACTTGCAGGCGTTGCCAAAGCCGAAAGCAACACCTATCTCTAGGCAAAAAGACAATGAATCTAAAAAGGGTTGGAGGCTGCTACGCATAGAGCTTTCCATTGTTGTGGCAAGCAGGCGGCAGGCAGGAAATGTGCCCCACGGCAGTCGCTCCTCATGCGCCTAATTAAATGTGCAAATAAATGTACGACCCGAGCTGATTGTGATGAGTGTGTCACCGAGTGTGTGTGTGTGTGCTCTGATTGTTGTGTGGCATAGATTCCAACTGCTGCCAGAGGCAAGCCAGTAAGAAGCCAAGACTCAAAACGGCCCAACTTAATTAGTTTGTTAGGAAGGAAGTAGCTGGATGTGAAATGATTGTATGCACGACTGAATGAATGGCTAAATGAATGGGAGAGTGAGTGAAAGAATGAACAAAAGAATGAACGACTGAATGAGTGAATGACTGAATAGCTACAAACTTTGCGTCACATGAGGGGGGAGGGGGGTGAGGGGCAGCAAGAAACAAAGAAAAAATATATATATTATTCAATTCTCAACATTATGTGGCAAATATGTTAAATGAAGCACGCTTCGAAGAGAAAAAACAACAACAACAACAACAACAAAAATAAAATAAAAGCTGCAAAGCGAAACTGAAAGTTTTGCCAACTTAAAACTGAAAACTGTGGCTCGCTGCCTGCCTCATAACTTTGAAAAGTACTACAAAGTATGCCATGGTAAATGGCGACATTGTTGCGCACGACAACAACAACAACAAGAACAACAATAAAAAGCGATACAACAGTATCAGCAGCAGCAGCAACAACAACAACTACAACAACAACAACAACAATACGTGGCTAGCGTCAACTTTGTGCCAAGTTTACTTAATGACCCCGATATAAATTTTACTTAAAACATCATTTTTCTTTACGACTTTCGCTGCCAAAAGCGTGGCCTTCAATGAGCTGACTGGCGGTGGCGGCTTCGGCAGCGACGTCGACGATGGGCAACAGGAGCTATAAGGAACATAAGGCTGAACGAGGCCGCCAACAAGGACACAGCTGCGTCAGAGCGTCCACAGGCCAAAGTACTAAGACCAGCAGCCAAACGGGCTAACAACTTGCTGTACGGCATCTGGTTTTGCTTATGAAAGTATTTTCCTTAATTATGACAACGCCCTCTCAGATTGATGCCAGTCGCTGTCTCTGGCCGTTAGTGTTTGTTGCTTTGCTGTCTTTGGTTGCAACAGAATTAGGGCAGCTGTCGACTGTGGCAACTAGCAATAAATAGCTGGCAGCTGCATTTCATAGAGCTCCATTTAACATTTTAGCTTGCAACTTATCGTATGGCCAGCCGATTGAATCAGTGTAATTACAATTCAAGAACAGATTAAGCTCGTTAAGCTCTAAACACACGTAATTGATATCAATTATAACTAAGAAGTATTTGTTCGTAACATATTCATTTAGAGAGTATTTCGTTTAGAATTCCCAAATAGTTGTAGCAGCACACCAAAAGCGAAATTCCGCCAGAGGACGCACAAAAGCCAAATATATTTGGCGCGCCATCTAGCGGTTAGGCTTACTTATAAAGTTGATGCTCGCAACCGCTGTAACTTGATCAGTGGCACAACTTTGGCGCGACTTCAACACGCCGTTGACGGCGCCAACGGCCCAAGGGAAACGCGTCTCTGTAGTGAAGTCAACTTTCAGCAAGTTCTCAATAAACTTGGCTACATTCGGTTCGCGGTTGCCAGCGACGCGCGGCCGGAGGAGGCTAGAGTTAGGCCCTTGTTTTCTTGGCTGGGGTTGGGGCTGGGGCTGGGGCTGTTACGTTTTTAGCAGAGTTGGCGCAAAAGTTTTCATAAGCAACATTGACGCCGCTGTCGACGTCGCAGTCGCAGTCGACGCTGACAAAGAAAAACCCTACGAAAAGGGCAAAAATGTCTAACGAATTGAAAAACTTTAAAAGCGCCTTGTTAGGCGCGCTTCCGTTTCCTGTAGGTCGTCGCTGTTGTATCTTCCCCCAGCCCCCACTCCTCTCCCCTCCCCTGCACCCCTTGCAATCCATTGCCAACAGCCTTACCAACCGAACCACTCGGAGAAAGTTCGCTGTGTCAAGTCAACAAGGCCGTCTATAATACTACTCAAGTTTGGGCCAAATGCCCGTCGATTTTTTGATTATTTACGCTCGCAATGCGAGTAGTTAGTAACTGACTAAATAGCTAAGTAATTAACGCACCAACTGCTCAACTAATTCATATAATTTTCTTGCAGCTTCGATGTAGAAAATGGCCAGGGCGCCCGATCACCACTTGAGGGCGGTTCACCCAGCGCCGGTTTGGTTCTACAGAATTTACCGCAACGTCGCGAATCGTTTCTATATCGTTCCGATTCGGACTTTGAGATGTCACCAAAGTCAATGTCAAGGAACTCAAGCATTGCTAGCGAAAGGTAAGTACCGATTGCCAAACTTCATTTGATATTTATTGGTTCGGTCTTATGCTTATTTTCCAATTGACATCTCGCATATCGGCAACATTTGATTATCGAGTTATCCAGTCTATATTGCGTACTACATATATTTGTTTTCATTTTCATTTACATTTCCATTCTCATTTTCATTTTCAATTTCATGCTTTAATTTCATTTGAGTTTATACAATATTCATACGCATTTTAAACGCAACATCATCATCACAAGTGACATTCTCATTAACTTTCTGTCAAAACTTCGAACGCATAAAAATTACGAGTGCAGATCAAAAATGCAAATGATCCCTTCGCTCGTTGTTCTCACGACAGTTTCACAAATTGCTTAACACATTTATCACTCATGTTCATTTCTTGTGAAATACTTTGTGAAATACAAAAGTCCAGCAGCTCTTTACCTATTCAATTCTATTATGAGCATCTCCTACTATTGCTTTCACTAAATCCAATTATACCAGCTGATGTAGCTTAGCCTGATTTCATTTCCGTTTACAATTCCTTAAACTTCCTCTTTTAAGTCAGCTTCTACTAATATTTTGACAAATGCCTTGTCTTATATTTTCGTTTTCACATCTTATTCTACGACTGCTACGCCGACGTCTTTGACTTCTTCTGTTCCTACTGCTTCTAATTTTACTACTACTTTGATTACTATTTCATCTACTATTACGAATTTTCTTCTTTAATCGATGTCTTCTGCTCCTACCTATAATACTATTTTTACTACTAGTCAACTTCTACTACTACTTTGTCCATGGACTTTTCTTATATTCCTACTTTTACACCTAATTCTAACGACTGCTACTACCTTTTATGCTAAGTTGACGTCTTCTGCTCCTACTCTTCTAAATCTACTTTTACATCGACAACATCCTACTAATTCTACTGAATTGACTACTATTTCCGCCATTAGTGCTACTATCACGACGTATTCTACTCCTACTCCTTCTAATATGCTACTAACTTTACTACTATTCTTGTATTTTAATGCCCACTTCTATTCTAATTCTACTCCTACATCGACAACTCGTACTACTACGTATTGTACTACTACTCTTACAAGTTCTACTACTATTGTGACTTAAAGTGCAACTACCACTGCTACTTTTTCTTCGACTGCTTATACTCCCACCTTATTTTTATATTATTTCTACTTTACTTCTATGCTTTTATATTTACTACTTCTCTTTATTGCATTTTTGAGTTTTTCAACTTCTACTAATGCTGATACTACTATTTTCACAATTTCTTCTATAACTACATTTTCACAACCATTTCTATTACTACATGCAAATATTTCTATTTATGCACTTTCTACAACTTTGTTTTTGTTTACAAATGTTCCAATTTTTGCTACTATTTTTTCAACTAGCTGAACTGCTGCTTCTAACACAATTTTTTCTACTAACTCGACTGCTGCTACTTTAACAGCTACTTTTTCCACGACTCATACAAAATACTATAATTTCTACTACTATTTCTACCCAAACACTTTGCTTCTAGAACTTTTGTATCCATGCTTCAAATGTATTTCACAAGTGATTTAAAGAAAATTTCTTCAACTATTTTTGGTCTTTCACCTCGTACATGTTATCTTTTCGCTTTTGAACATTTCCATTACCATCTCGTAAATATGTGCTACCAATTTCCAGCATCTGTTGCTCTTGTCTGGCTGCCGTTGCTGCCACTATTCGCCATGCCACACCTTTGTTGCATGCTCGTATATAAGTATATGTATGCGTGTGTGTGTGTGTGGGTGCAAGTGTGTTTACCATCGTTTGCGGTATTTCAGGCACTTTGCCACATTTCAATGGCATCGCTGCGCCGCTCCTAGAGCCGAGCTGGCAACATCATCATTCGATGCTGGTCAAGAGCCGTCCCATTGATGGCATTTCTAAAATTCATAGCAAGCATTTCGCAACATCTGGCTTGCTCTTTGGTATAAATTCCTGACCAGCAGCTCCGGGCTCCTCTCTCTCCATTCTGTGCTCTAAACTCTTTAGTCTGTAGTCTTTTGTCCGTCGCTTCTCCGAGTGAGTTGGCCCGGCTTTAAGCATTGTTTGGACAGAGCCTTCTCGACAAGCAACAACAACTTTGGTCAGTATGCAGAGGCGAAAAAGAACGTTTAGCTTCAATTTTGCTGCACTATTCAGACTACGATTGGTTAGTCAAGCACATGTGAGAGCTCCATCGCATTGTTATGCAACTGGAAACCGGAAATGCATTTTTTTGGCAGCTATGTTTTGTGCAAGAAGCGCGACAACATTTCAGTTTTTGATGCGGTTCTCAACGCCAAATGAATATGCATTAAAACAATAATAACAAAATAATTGCACACAATAACAAAGCCAACAAGGGTGTTCTAGTGGGGAGTGCCCGACTGGCAGATACCCTGAACCCAGCGCAGAGCTGCCTTTCATTCTAGCTACCTTCTATACACACACACGCACACACGCCGCTTCTTCTTTCCTTCCATACTGTGTGCAAAGCTTTCGTGATTATCTTCGGTATTTATTGTCCGATCTTTATCAAATGTCAGGCCATAAAATCGTCATTCAAATGTGTGTTCTAGTTAATATCTATAAAAAATGGGGTTATTTTTACATTTTTTGGGAAAAGTGAATTATTCAGTAGCTGTCTGAGCTATTAAAGAATCTGCATACCAAATTCGAGATATGCTCAAAAAAAATTATATATCTAATAATTCTTATTGATTTCTTGTAAACGACGCAAGCTATCGATGAATAAACTTTATCTGCACGGACAACATATGGACAGATAGACATTTAGACAAGCAGACAGACTGTAAAGCTAGATCGACTCGACTATAGATGCTGAGAAGAAGAAAATATATGTATATACTTATGGGATCGAAGTTGCTTTCTACTGCCCGTCACATACATTCGCACAAATCCGGTATACCCTTTGTGCACAGATTGAATGATTTCGGGGTATAACAACAACTGTAAAATCAAAGCATCAGGTAGCATCTAGTCAAAATAAAAGAGGGGAAAAAATACTACATCGTATGGAATTGGCCTGGCATATGGTCAGCGGCAAAATGCAACCTTGGGCACAGAGGCATTTTACAGCTATTTTTACACGACTTTTTGGCCCTCTCTGCCCCGCGTCTGGGCGATGCTCAAAGGCCAAAATGCAAAAATATATCGCGCAAATCGTAGATGAAAAATTGCAAAAATATTTGGACCGCAAAACACTTAAAAACACCCCCCCCCCCCCCTTGCCCCCTTGGCCACCTTGCTGCTCCGTCCCGCCGACACGCCTTCAAATAAAAACAACAACATGAACCGTTTGCCCATCAAGTGTGTGCCACAAACATACTTATAAACACATTAAAGCGAAGGCAGCAGAGCAAAATAAAATCGAAGCAAAAGAAATTGCACCGACTTTTTAATACACTTCACAGAGATGTGCTCGGTGCAGTTTAATATACAATTATCTAGAATTATCTTGGCGAAATGCGCGCAATAATTATTAATTATAATTAAATGTTGTCAAATGATTTATCACAACATATTTATCATTGAATCAAAATCATCATATTCTTCGAATTATATGTATGTGTCTAAATTTAATATCTTTCTTGAACATGCTTAAAACTAATCGCTTTTTAATGGATGTCCCTTTGATCCCAACTAACTTCTGAATGTCGTCGCTTCATATCAGTTTTATGTGTTTGTAACTCTCTCCCTTACTCTCTTTCTCACTCTCTCTTTCTCTCTCTCTATCTCTCGCGCTCTCTCTCTCTATCTCTCTTCCGTTTCACTCTATTTGTTATGTGTCAAGAAACGATGTTTCGTATCCCAAATATATATATATATATATATATATATATATATATTTTATACGCATGGAGCTTTTTAGAACAGGATTGAAATGACGAACGAGAGAAGTTTCTCTACGATATTGGGTGCCCTATTGAGCCCAGATCTGTGATGTTTTTGTGCAGACAACTTTATAAACTGACTGATTGATTGATGATCGAGAACATAAATAGCAGCTGCATTTTTACAGTACCTTTTTCCTTCATAGTTTTGAAGACTTTCCCCCGCAAGCGTGGAAAATAGGCGAAAAAACCTAATGAAATAAATTATAAAACTTTTTGTTTTCTAAACAAGTTGCTCTAAGGTAGCAAAAAACTTTATAATCTGACTGATTGATTGATGACTGACAGAATGAATTGCGGCTGCTTACCATTGTTTGCTCTCAAAGCTTTAAAGACTTTCACTTGCAACCGTGAAAAATGGGCGAAAACACAATATAAAATAAATTGTAAAACATTGATTTTTTAACGAGGTTCTCTAAAGTAGCAAATGACTTTATAAATTGACTGACCGATTGATGATTGACAGCATGAGCTGCAACTGCATTTCCGCAACATAATTTCCTTTCTTAGCTTCGAAGACTTTCACCCGAAAGCGTGGGAAATGGGCGAAGCCAAATCAAATAAAGTGTGTTACTATCTTAACTAGCATTGTTTATAGCTACAAAAAATCCCAGTCCTCTGCTAAGTCATTCAAAGCACATACCCTAGAACTGCGAATCGAAGAGCTGAGCACAAACTCAACATAAATTAGGCGAAAAACAAAACATTTGAAAAAATTCAAGCCTGTGACTTTTTAGCTATGCAGTGCAAAGTGCTTGGCTAAAATGTGTGCCACACATATATTATATAATCTGGTAGCTATGCTATTCATATAGAGGCCGAAAAACAGAAAGAAATAAATTGTTTTTGGACTCAAAGCAAATGTGTCCTTGTGTCACAAATTGCTGGCTAAAGTTAGATGTGCCCCCGAGTGCAGTGGCCCCAGGCGCTGATGCTACTAGACAAGAACATAAAAACGATTTAATTATACATAGTTGAAATAAATATTTTCGGTATTTTTGGTATTTTTTGGCTCCCTTTTTCGGCCATTTGGCAGCGACAGCGTCGAGCGACAAACGACAGCAACGCAATTTGCATTTATTTCTCTTTATTTTCCGCATTTGGCTATTCCCTTGTTCCGACCTGACTGGGCCAGGCCAAAAAGTTTTGGGTCTGCTTTAAAGTTTTTGGCAGGCCTCTAGTTACCCTGCAAGCCCCCAGCCGCCCCCCCCCCCCCCTTCCGTAGAGCGTCGGGCGTCTTCTAAGCGTATTCCGGAATCCGTTCGCTGCGTTTGCTTTCAATCAAGTTGAACATTTTTGGTAAGACATATCGCAGCTCCCTCGTCTGCCAGTCTGCCAGTCTGCCACTTCCAAACAATGTTGTTGATGAGTCTGTCAATTGCACACACACACACACACACACAGACGAACTCACTTATATACCCTACACTCTGGCGCTGACTGGCCCCAGCTTAGCTGTCATGACAAACAGCGACCAAGTTGAGCGAAAATTTCATAAAGATTTCATCACTAATAACAAATAATTAGCTGAATGACTGCGGCTGCCAAATGTCAAGGGCAAATAAACAACATAAACAAAATAACAACAACAAAAACAGGAAGACACAACAAAAGAAGAACAACAATTTAATTTATGATGAGAGTTGAATGCATCAGATAAATAGTTTAATAAATAAGCACTCCAAAGCTTTTAGAGTATTCCATATATATATATGGTACTCTGTACCATATATCATGTTTTCAAGATCTATGTATATGGGTATATACATATATATGTTATATGTATTGTTCATATATGAAACAGTTTACCTTGATCAAAGGCACAGTCGGAACGGCTAGAAAGTTGCATTTTTTAATCTGCATGTTCATATGTAGATATATGTATGACATATGTATGACATATGTATGTTATATGTATGACATATGTATGCATATGTGACATATGTATGTATTTACACGTTACGTTGGTGTTTTTATAAGTTTCCACATCCGATGTCCCAAATTTACCTTTCAAATCGAGCTTTGAACCCATTTTCCTCATAAAATTATATGAAACGCATTTCATACGTTGCGCTAAATCCACTCAGCAGCGTGTAAAACGTGCGAAGTTTCAAAAATTGATTACTTAAATTTTGCAACCAGGCAAAGCCGGATAATGCCCGCAAGCAATGCATACAAATCATTTCGTAAAGTGAACAAAAGTCAGCATTTACGTTGCAACAGTTAATTTTCATTTATCAAATTCGTATATGATTGCCGGAATACGGGTGGAATCGTGTATTGATTTGAATTTGGTTAACGATTCGGAGTTCACTTGTTCCTTCAATATTAAACGGAGTGCAGGCAAGCAATTTAAGCCACAGCCACAAGCCAGCTGCCGAGTGCCAGTTGAGGGCAGTTAATATTGGCCAGCTGTCAGGCAGGATCCTTTTTACCGCTGCATTCAAGTGCAGGACGAGTGCCAAAACCAATACTCGGAGCCGTTCAGGCGATAATTGTGCCAGGTGTTGATGCCAAAAGTAAACGTAGCTGAGTGCCGAGCAGGTGTGTGGTCAGGTCAATTGCTGGACATGCAGCAAACACCACAACAAGACACACACACACACACACACACACACACATAGCAGAAGACATGCAAAGTCCTTTGAAACTTGTAAGCTGCAAGTTGCAACTTGCTGCCTGCTGCCTGCTTCCTGCTGCTTGCAACTTGCTATTGATCAAAAATTTTAAGGCCAAAGTACGAAACTAGCTGGCAGCCAGGGCGTGGCTAGCGGGCGTTTTGTGTGTGCGTGTGTGTGTGCGTGTGTGTGTGTGCCGTTGGCATTTGCAAAATGTTTAAAATGCAAGTCAGAGACAAGCTAGTCGAGTGTGTGTGGTATGTTTTTAAATGTCAACACTTCAACTTCGACTTTTGTGCTGCTGTTGCAGCTGCCTCTGTCGCTGTTGTTGTTGTTGTTGTCGCTGTTGTCGTTGTTGTTGCTGTTGCTGTTGCAGTTGTGACGCGCGCAACACAATGACGTCATGACATTGCCCCAAAGGAGCCACTCGCTTATCTATCAATTGCCGACGGGGTCATTGCCGTCGTGCTGTCTACGTCAACAGCAACAGCAACAAACGTGCCACAATGCGTGCCCAACTTGTCCCGTTGGCCGTACCCCTTGCCCGTGGATAAGCCACCCGCAACGCTTAACTGCTGCACGTGATGTCTCAATTAAGCTGCTTCAATCCCATTTGCCTCTCATTGCATATCTCAGGGCGTCACGCACACACACACACAGAGAGAGAGACACAAATAAACACATACAGCTACACAGACACACACACTTACACATTAACATTCTCTTTTTATTTACAACAATACAATATTTTGTACAATAAATATGCAATAGAAAGTACTCGAGTAAATTGAAAAACTCGCTAAGAGAAAAACCAAAATAAAATCCAATCATAAAATGAAAATTTGTATTTGATGTTCTTTTTTTCTTGTTTTTTTTTGTTTGTTCTTGTTTTTGGTTAGTGTATTTCTGTTAACTGTTGTTTGTTGCAACTCGATAGCTGATAATCGATACATGTGTTTGGTACTCGTTTTACCTCTATCTACCTCTATATTTAGCCTATCTACTTATCACTGTTATTTGTACTATTATCGTTGTTTATTATTGTAACCCTTTGCAGGTTTAAAGACCAGGAGGCCTCTATACTCATTGACAGATCGTACGTATGCCCAGTTCTCTCAATCTATCTATCTATCTATCTATCTATCTATCTAGATATTTCCGACTAACTTGTTGCTATCTTTGTCTATTGCTTGATTGTATGCTTGACCTGCACTTGATGTTTGTCTTGTTGTTGTTGTTGTTGTTAATATTTTCTTATTGTTTTGTATTCGATTATGTTGCATGTTTGTCTCAATTTACCTTTTTTTTGTTGCTCCTTTGTAAAAAGAACATTTAGCCATGTTCTATAAACGCTGGAATAATATTTATAACAATTTGACGGCGGTTTTATACTCGTTTATCCATAATTTTTTCTATTAAATTGTAAATACATATATTTATTATATTTTATTATTATCCTTCGATTTCATGCCATTTCATTAATGTTTGCAATTAGTTAGTTAATTGATTTCTACTTTTGAGGCATGTTGCACAGCAATTGCAGCACTCTCCAGCTGAATAAAATGTTTATACTCTGTTCCCAATTGGAAGAATGGCATATTGGGATTAATTTAATGACTCCCTGCCCTCTTTTCAGATCAAGTTTTATGTCTACATAATTTACAAAATAAGTCTTCAATTGTTATTTAATAGACAATTAAAAACCTCCATAAATCGCATTTAATTTAATTTCCGCCGAATTAACTTACTTTTTTAGACGTCTCATCAAGTGCCACGCCCATTTGCTGTCTTTGTAGCTGAAACCAGGAACAGAGTATCCCAGCAGTCGGTAGCTACCGAATGCAGCTTATTGGCAAACAAATAAATAACAATTATTATGCATAATATTTTAATTTATATATTTGCCAGGATATCAATATACTTATATTATATCAAAATATTCTCCAGAATCTTGGGCAATATTATTCGTAATTGAAGAGCTCTCCATTTCTGCTGGAAGAGCTTTCCACTTCAAACAGTTTCTCATGTTCGTGTGGCACACTTTGATAGCTTGTTAAAATATTTGATTTAGGCCCAAAAAAATATTTCACATATTTTCCACTCTGTGTCTGAGTGTGTGTGTGTGCAACACTCGTGAGTCAGATCACGCCGCTTTTATTTTTGGGGCAAAGAAGCTCACATGACGTGCCGCGCGCGCTACTCGATTCACCAAAAATGTTCATCCCAGTCATCATTTGTCGTTGTCGTCGTCGCAATTAAAAGCGCAAAAATTGTCGGCCAGCATGGGGCAAGGCTGGCGAGGCGCTGCCAAGGGGCATCTGTTGAATGAAAGCTGCCAAAGATGTGGCATAAAACAACAGCAACAACTAGGCGATGCGGCGACAGCGCAGCTAATTTAAATATGAAAAACATTTCCTACTTCCTGTGCGACAAGCACAAGAAATAGGAAAAGCCCAGTCCAAATGCAAAATGCAAAATGTCAAAATCTCAGCGCTGCCTTCGCCGAATCTGACCGCCCAACTATCGTTGGCCAAATTCAATCACAAGCCAAAGCGAATACACAACCAGCGTCCCTTGCATCCACACTTTGCCGCGTCGCCACATGCAGCGACGCTGTCGTATACGTAACGTGCATATTATTCATACGCAGCGTGACATCGAGGCAAAAAATCAACAGCAACAAAAAAAAAAAAAAAAAAAAGAAATGAGATGGAGGAGCAAAATGGGATTGCAAACCAAATGAAATATGTTCTTTTCGCGTATTAAATTTGCCGCCTCAGCAAAATTTTGACATGCGCCCAATGCAAATCACACCCAACTACGTGTGTGTGTGCCAGATGCACTGTAGGTGTGCGGGTGTGTGCGTGCGTGTGTCTGCATGCATTTGAGTGGCCTCTTCTGCTTTTAATAAAAATGCATCCCACACACAAATTTGTCATGCAGTCAAAACTCAAAAAAGCATCCATATTCTGTACATGCAAAATTCCCATATGAACACTTGTTTTTCTTTTCTAATGTGCAGCGAGGTGTACAAAAATCGAAATATATTCAGTAATTCCGATTAAAGTTATTTAATGCCTCAAAAAGTCCGCAAATGTTGGTCACATCTGTGCCGAGTTCCAGTTCAAGAGAAGATTGGGTAACTCTTCAATTGGTATTATTAGTAGGTTAAAGAATTTAATTTAAATTTTATAGATAATATTTACAAACACATTTAACTTTATTAAATCGGGAATTGTAGCTATTGGAAATATAATTATGCACGATTAATTGGTGTCAAATATATATGAGGTATTTAATATAAATCTCCAGAGAAAAAGAAAAAATGCACGACTTGTACTCATAAATCCGTATTGAATCTCGGTATATAGCTTTTCAATTATTGAAATATATGTGATAGATATTTATTATGAATCTTCATAGATTATAAAGTAGAAGAGGCATAGTAAGAATATATATCGTACAGATATATTAGAATAGTATAATAATTAATCTCGAATTTAAAAGAGCTTCCTTTGATTGTAGCTAATCAACATTAAACTGAAATATCCCATAGATACATCTATAACAGAGCATATGTTATGTTATGTTTTGTAAATGTTTATGAACAATTTCATCAGTCACTTGACTCGACTTCGATGCTTTAGATGCCCACGTTGCTGTCAGTCACGAGATTTCTTTCTATGCTGACCCAATGCCCCCATCACGCGCCAACAGTTGCTTGATTTGTTTTTCTTCTATTCTCGAGTTTGAGTGCCCCATCGTGTGTGTGTGTGCGGGTGTGTGTGTTTGTGTGTGTGTGTGTGTGTGCCCAGCCGACATTTGTTTATTGAATGCAGCGCCACTTGTCATTCAAGTGGGTTAAGTGACGCAGTGGGCGGACCAAGTCCAAACACGATGCGAATGATTATCGCAATCGGGAATCGGGCATGTGAAATCATCGGGCGGAGGAATCGCAATTGAAATTCAAATTGGAATCGGAATCAAAATAAAAATCTTGGCGGCGGCGGCAACGCCGGCAATTTATGTGTGACGCTGGCCCATGCGGCGTATGAGTAATGTGCCCATGCATCTCTCTCTCTCTATATCTCGCACACTCTCAGTCACTCATATGTGCTTAAGTGGAATGGAAGAAGCAGCAGCCAAGCGGGACACACAAGTGGGTTAGCTAAATTAAAAATTGCTCGAAATTATTATTAGAATTACGTGTGTGCGCTCATTTACGACTAACCTGCCAGAGATATTAAAAATAAACGTTAGTAGTTAAAATACAAATACAAATGGGCATATTTACATGTCGGCCGCCTGGCTGCCCCATTTTACTCTCTCTCTCTCTCTCACTCTCTCTTTCTCTCTCTTATACTTATGTAATGAGCGTTCAAGCGAACAACAACAACAGCAACAACAACAAATGGAGATCGCCCGAAGGCAGCCAAATGGCAATTTGAGTTGAGAATTTATTAAGCATTAGCGTGGGTAAGTCCGCTAGAGGAAAAAAAAGAAAGACAAAAGAGCGAGCTTGACAAACAAAGAGAGAGAGAGAGAGAGAGAGAGAGGGAGCGAGCGTGAGAGTGGGACAGGGAGAGAATGAAATTAATTTTGCGTGAGTTGTAGAAAATGAAAATAAAACAGAGATAGACAATCAGGTGAAGGCATAATATGCGCGAATTGTGCTTCTAGATGATGATAATGAACGTGATTATGATGATGATGAAGATGCTGATGATGTTGTTGATGATGATGATAATAATGTGTTTGTTATTATTGTTGCCGTTATGTCAGGCAAGGACGCCAGCTTGCCTTGCCGGACATTGGATATGTCGACTATGTGTGTGTGTGTGTGTGCGTGTGTAATATGGTAATAATATAGGGTGTGCACATGTTTAAGCTTGATTGGAACTCAATGTAAATAACAGTTATTACTGAGAGTATGTAATTTATTAGAGGGTTATTACCCAGTTAGTTCGATGGCATACAATTGATCGAAATGTATTTAAATAGTCCGTTTTCTACCGATCTTCCTCAAAAACAAAAAAAAAATAAATAAAATGTTATAAAAAAATGTTTAATTACAAGACCTGTTAATAATTTACTAAAGGGAAGATTTTCAAGGGAACTTTCTGTAAAGTTCTAAAAATAACTTGGGATAAAATATGAAGACCTCTTGCTGTTCTGCGCCATTTGCTTAAATCCGATGAGAGATTCTTTTTGCTTGCATTCGATAAACAAATTTGTGTCAAGGCGACACCCTGTATATTTCAATAATTGAGCAAATGTTGTACATGTTGTGTCAGTTCATTCGTTCTTGTTGTGGCTCATGATGAAAGGCAAGCAAAAATCTTACGCGCGCAAAAAGATGAAGAAGACGACGTCGAAAAAAAGCACAGGCACAAATGATGAAAATGAAATGACACACAAATACACACGCTCGCACACACTTGCACACATGCACAGATTTAATTTTATTTATTTTTATATACATATTTTTTTAAGTTGAATATAATTTGTTTCTTACGTTACGTTCAGCCCAGCTGATGGCTGCCGCCCGTTGCCCGTTGCCAGCTGCTCAGCTGCCTCTGACTGCGCTGCGCTGTCTCCGTCTCTGTCTCTGTCTCTGTGGCCGCTGGCGTCGTCGTCGTCGTCGTCGTCGTCGTCGTCGTCGTCGTCGCCGTCGTCGCCGCTGTCGTTTTCTACTATAATTTTTCTTATTTTTTTCATTCCTGAGCGCGCGAGTTGTGTTTTGAGTTTTGTATTTTTGCTGGCCACGCCGCGGGACGCGCTCATTCTCGGCCAGCGCGCACTCGTGGAAAATTCAAAAAGCATTTGCGTTGTCGTCGCGTTGTTGTCGCGTTGTTGTCGTTGCCATTGTTGTTGTCATCTGAAATAATCCGCAAAATAGTTGCAGCAATCTGAGAAATCGCCCTAGATACAAGCAAATTAAATAGCATTGAAATTGTGATTGAAAATTGGAATGCCAAATCGAATTTGGCATTAGCCTGTCGCTTCTGGCCAAACTGTCGCCGGCTCTAATGATCGCGCCTTAAAGTTTATTTTCCCCATTCTTTTCCTGTGTGTGTGTGCGTGGCAGTGTATGTGTGCTTGTGCGTATGTGTGTGTGCAAGTGTCGCCATGTTGAACAAAAAGTCAGCATCGTCGCAGTCGCTGCCGCGTGTGCACAGCTTCTTCAATATGATACCCTCCATAATGCAGGACGATCTGGCCGTTACCATACTGGCCGATCGGGATAACATGTTCTCCATCAAATCGCAGCGCAGGTAAACCAGCCCCAGACCCAATCAGAATCAACTAACAAAAGCTCGCCTAGTTCTGCCGTCCCTCCCCACCCCACCACACCCAAAAAGATGCTGATGATTTGTATTTATATTTTCATTTTTAATGATGCCACAAAAACAACACACACAAAATCTGTCTCGGCTGTCAGTTTATTTAGTTACGCATTTCTGGCTAGCATAAATATTTCTTAATTAATTACACGCGCACACATCACCTTAGAAACTTTGCTAAAGATACAAATGAAGTATCTGATCAAACGATTTGTTTGTCTTACTTTCTTTATGGCGCACTCATTTTGGTTTAATTAGTGTGTGCTACCAAAAGACAACTCAGTGAGCTTTTAATTTCATCGTGATTACATTTATCAGCATCAATTGGCTAATTAAAATTGCTCTTCAAATCACTTTCGATACAAGTGAACTTGTTTTGTGTGCGAAGCAGCTCATTTTATGCTCAATAACAATTAAATTAAATATATAAATTGCATTTTCTTATATCGATATAAATATTCTATTCACGTTGGCAACATTAAATTATATGACAAGCTATAAGATTAGAAATGATTTATCTGGAAATATATATTTGGGTTCAGTTGTTATAATTTGATTGAATTCAAACCCATAAAAAGTTTAATTAAGGCGCAGGGTTGTCACAAAAGATCTGATATCTATAAGACTGAAAAGATGAAAAGGGAATTTCTTTTGAATTTTATATGCTTTAAGATACATTGAAAATTTGTTAAGAAAGTAAGAAACACATATCAATGTTAAGAGACATTTTGCATTTTGTCTACCCTTGTGGAGGGAAATATAGTTTTGTCATGAAATGTGTAACGCATTAAAGGAGACATCTTCGATCCCATCAATGTCCCATATTGTCGAGTTGATTTAGCCATGTCCGTCTGTCCGTCCATTAGTCCATCAATCCGTCCGTCCGTCCGTCCGTCCCACTTCCCGTCTGTCTGTGCCTATGCGAACGAGTCTCTCAGACTATCATCTTGAATCTTTGCATAGGACCATCTTTCTGTTGGAGGCAGTTCATGTGTTGGAACCGGCCGGATCGAACCACTATATCATATAGCATATAGCAACGATCGGTCGGAGAGTAGGTTCTGGTATGAAAAACTTTTTGGTTTTTCTATATATTTTCTATATATTTTATAATTTTCACCATGCTCTCTACATGTATGCAAAATCTTATAAACATCGGACATCTATAAAATAGGCACGATCTATCAAAATATAGTTTCTTGTTTGGCAAAGTTTTCTGTTTTGCAATATATTTCCCTCAAACTTAGCATTTGTGAGTTTCACTATTATTACATATCTGGTTACAAGAGTATTAAATCTTCGGCGTACTTTCTCGTTTTTGTTTATGAAGATATATTATAGTTTTAATATACTTAAATACAACTCAAATCATTATTTCAAACGTTAGGCAGCATATTTAATATATTTAAATTAATATATATTTATATGATATTTAAATATATTTTTGTTATTTAAATATAATTCCCGTCGAACTAGCCATGCCCCCAAAATGGGCGGCCAGGCTTAAGTTCTCATGGAAAACCCTTTTACAATCTGAATTTGGGTTAATACTAGCCTGCATTTGGCATAAATTGGTCTCGATATGATATTTTCTTATTGTATTAACAAAGTAAAGCTGCAAATAATTCTGAATGCATTTGAAATATCAGATTTGATGAGCCTTTATTCTGAAACCAAATACGAAACGCGATGTGTGAGTCATGAACATGTTTTTGAATCTGGCGGCGAAATGCGTCGCAGTATTCATAATCGAATAACGAACTAGAAACGGTCTAATAAACGCCAGAGAACAGAGAAAACGAGAATATGTGAAAACGAGAAAATGAGAATACGAGCTGAGTAGAGACATGATTTAAAATGACAAATCGCTAACGAAAACATTTCGTTTGGCTGCAAAGTGGCAAAGTCTGGCGACAAGATGGGGCCAAAAGTGAAGAGTTCAAACTGAAGGTGGAGGTGCCGCTGAAAAATGTACACACAGGTGAAAACTGGGATTGGGACTGGGATTTGGGGCTGGGACTGGGACTGTGACTGTGACTGGAACTGGTTCTAGGTCTGGTATTGGAGGTGAATGTGGTTGCATTTGGCCTGCGTTTGCCGCCAGTTGTTATTTATGGTTGGCACTTTGGATGGACAAATGGATGGATGAGCATATACAACATCGTATTTGTACAATTGTTGCGACACACACACACACACACATGCAGCAGAGCGACGTGCCAAAAATCAGGCAAACATACCACAGGGCACAGCGATTGGGAGCGTTGCGGGTGGAGGGGCTGGCAGCCTGCCTGTAAATGAGTTGGCATCATTAATCGTATATCGTTGTCACTGTTCCCATCTCTCTCTCTCTCTCACTCGCTGTCTCTCTTTCTATATACACATATATACATATGTATATGCATCTGTCCGTCTCTTTTAAAAGGCATCGCTTCGCGGCATTTTCATTGAACATTTTTCAACAGTCGCCAAATCTCTTATGAAAATTTCAGTTTTCCAACCATTTTCATTGCCAGCCAATTGGCTTTAAGGCTGAACGGCCCAGAAATGTGCGTACGTGTGTACGCGTACGTACACTATAAAATTAACAAGATTGCTCTAGCCGGGCGTGCCCCACTGATAGATACCCTGCTTTGCGTCTATCTAGCTGCTACTAAAAACATTCTTGCTCCCTTCTCAAAGCCTCTTCAGGTTGCGCCACATTATGGAAATAACGTGAATAGCATCGGCGTTTACTGTCCGATCTTTTTGAGATTGAAAATAATGAGAGTCTTCAGCATTGAAGGAAATCTGGGCTGGATATTCATATTTACATCAAATTTGGTACAGCTACCTTTTGTAGCTTTTGAGTTATGCTTAAAAAATCAAGCCTCCAAATCGATTTTTATCGGTATTGTCGAGTTGGAGCGAGATAAAAAGAAGATAACGTATGTATATGTCGTTGCCAAGATCGATGCCGCAATATAGACGGACTCTAGAATATATATGCCAGACATTTGCACAAACGCAAGACCTTTCTTTACCCATTTTCGATGAGTGCAGGGCATAGAAATAGCAAAGCTCTAGTCGAAATTGCAAGACTTGGAGTTACCTTGTACCAAGTTTTATCATTTATGGCAAACATTTATAATTTGAAGATGTTCTTATATGTAACTGCATATAAGTTCTTGCTTTCACTGCTATATAATATAATATATTTTGATTTTGATCTATTGACATGATAGTGTGGGGTCTTTGAAGAGATGGAATATTGATTGGTTGAGCCGTAGTTCGACTTCCAGAAGGCCAGAGGGTCTAGTCTAGGGTATGGACGTTGTAGCCACTGTTGGCACGTATACAAATACAGAGAAAATCACAGTAAACAACTTATAGTTAATTTTAGATAGATTCATAGAAGTTATAAACTATATATATAAAATACCTATCTGATGTACGTGCTCTCTAGTCAAGGAGACGAATATACTAGTTAATGGTAGATGAGGTTGACCTTCAAGATACAGAGTTGGGTCCTTGAACAACTTGTAAACACCGCTTTTTAAGAAAATTATGTGAATACAGGGTATGAATAAAATATAAAAATTAAAAAGAAAAAAAAGGTGAATATCAATTTTAGCGCCGCCAACGGCGTCGCTTCGTGACGTCACAGATGGGTCGAAAACTTTATTTTTGTTTGTTTTATTTATTTGTTGTTTTTCTTGCCTTTTTTTCTTTAATTTTATTTTATTAATATTAATTTATGCCATTTTTTGTTTGTCAACGACAAAGTGTTCGTGCCCGTCTCCTTGCTACCCATACATATACATACTTTACATATACATATGTATATACTTATATGCGTGTGCGTTTTTTTTTAATTTTTCCTTTTTTTTACCCATTTAATATTTATTTTCGGCACAAATATTTCAAGCCAAGTGGCTCGTGTGCGGCGAGAAACGTTTTCACAAATTGTGCGCGCCGCTTTTTGTTCCGCATAACTGTGTGGAAATTTCGAGGCAACCTGCATCCAGTTGGTCGGTGCAAAAAACTTGAACGTCCTATATTCCATAATTCACCGCTTTCCTTTGCCTGCCTTTAATATATATATTTTTTTTGTATTTGAGGGGGGCAAGTCTATTCGTGGCAATGCCTGCCGCTGACCTTTTGCGGTTGGCCAACAACTGGCCGCCACCTGGGCAGGCGCCCGCATCGGGGACAGGTTGTCATATCATGTAAGGCTTTGGGCGTTGAGGCCTCTGGGAGTATTCCAGTTGATTTGCCAGCCAATTGGTTTAGGCACACAGGCATTTCGATTTAAATCAGCTTGAAAATTTGAATGTAAAAATATAATAAAAATTGCGTATGGATATGGAAACCAAAAACTTCATCGTCTAATTGAAGCTGTGCTGAATTCTGTGTTGCATTTCATGGTTTCGATTCGGGGGAAAGGGTCACTCAATGCCAGCACTTATGAATCTATTTTCAATATATGTACACACTCACGTCGAAAATTGCACTACATGGTAATCATTCGATAGTTTTTGCCGGCAGCTTATAGGCTTTGAGCTAACCAATTCGTGCGCAAACCGCAACAGAGTCAGTCAGAAGCCAAATCAAAACGAGAGGCAATGATAAAACGATTTGCGTTCTCTAATTAATCAATTCGCTACTCTTCTGTTATTCGGTACTATTAGTACTCCCTACTATTGTGTCTCGATACTTTAGGTATTAGTTATAGTTGTTACCCGCTACTTATGCTAATCTTTACTTCTATTACTCTCTATTGATACGCGCTAGATCAATTACTCGCTATTTCTGGTTTTCGCCACATCTGCTTCTCGCTGCTTCTGTTAGTTGCTGCTTTTATTGCTCGCTACTTTTAATACTCGCTTTCGCTGTTTCTCGCAGCATCTGTTGCTTCTCTTGTTACTCGCTACACCTGTTTTAATCGCTACTTTTATTACTCGCTACATCTGTTATTCGCTACATCTGTTACTTGCTGTTTCTGTTACTTGCTTCATCCATCACTCGCTTTATGTAATAGTCGTTACATTTGTTACTCTCTACATCTTAACTCGCTACTTCTGTTACTCGGTACCTCTACTACACTCTTCTTCTGTTTTCGCTACATCTGTTAATCTCTACTCCTGATACTCGCTACTCCTGTTGCTCGCTACTTCTGTTACTCGCTACATCTGTTACTTGCTGTTTCTGTTACTCGCTTCATCTGTAACTCACTACGTCTGCTAATCGATCCTCGTAATACTTGCTACTTCTACCTTTAATATCTCATGTAGTCACTTCTCGCAGTACTCGCTACTGTGTGGTTGTGCCACCGGGAGTGTGTTAGCCGGGCAAGATCACTCTCTTCGGTTCCACAGCCTCACTTATCGCTTACTCCATGCGCTCATTTCATGTTTTGCATGCCTGTGTGTTAAAGTGTTTTATGTGCTTGTGTGTATTGTAAACTACTCTCTCTAATCTTTTCTTCTCTCTTTTTCTCTTTTTACAGCCATGGCGAGGATCTCATTGTAACGCCGTTTGCCCAAATTTTAGCCAGCTTACGTTCAGTGCGCAACAATTTATTAAGTCTGACAAATGTACCAGCATCAAACAAGTAAGTCGATTGTGACCTTGACACGCCCACTGTACCATTGAATCACCAAAGCCCTGTCACCAAATTGACCATATCATGACCACCGCGATCCTTGACAAACCAGCTAAGATAAATGTACTTGATCCACCTTCCCCACAACCCAGCCCACCTCAGCAACGAGTCCTTCTCTCCATTCTTCAACCTTACCTCTCCCTGACTCTCTTGCTCTTTTATAGCTGTCTCTCTGGCCCTGACCGACTCTCCCTGTCTTGCTGCCTGTCGATGTCCCTCGCTCGCTCGCTCTCTATGTGTGCTCTCTCCCTCTCTCTCTATCTCTCTCTCCATCTCGCTCTATCTCGCTCAATATCTTGTTGTCATCTCACACTTTAATTAATCAAGTGGCAACTACAAATAACAATAACAAGAACCTGAACAACAACAAAGGCATAAGGCATTCATATATTCTTCCGACTAACAATAATTTTGTCTACACATGTATGTCTATGCATGTTACTGTGTGTGCGTGTGTGTGTGTGTGTATTTGTAATTCCCACCAACACCCAGCCGCACCACACTTACACACACACGCACACTGGCACGGACAAACACAGATGAATAAAGACCCACTTAAAGAGAAATGACGACAATGATGCGAAGAAATCAGCCTACAGTATTCAAAGGGCGGGTGGGGCAAGAGGCGGATGCGCGGGGTGGGGTTTGGAGGGGCGGGGCGGGGAGGGGCGGAGAGGTAGAATGAATGAGGTGTCGGGACAACGGTTTGTGTGGCACCGTGTTGACGTGCCAAAAATACCGCAAATAAAAAACCGTACCGTACAATTTATTTATAATTTTTCCATCGAATATGACGGAACTCAAATTTAGAACATTTTCAGTTCTATTGAACTGGGCAGGCAACAGACCGAAAGGGGCGTGGCGGGGGTGAGGCGGGGTAAGGCCGAGTGAAGCATTCAATGTTGTTGCTTGGATGAATGTCTCTCTATATTTTGATGCTCCCATTGTTGTTGCTGTTTTTGTTGTTGTTGTTATTGGCACCAATATCTAACCATCTAGATGTGTTTGAATGAAAAAAAATAAATACCAATTAAATTCCAAAAATTGTTAACCCCTCGTTAATCCCCCCACCCCCCCGTTAAGCCACATTAGTCCATGAGTATGCAAATTAAATATAAGCTAATCAATAATTTTTTTTCAATGTTGTACAGAAAACCACAGATTCTTCAATTAAATTTTGTTCATATTTTTTTCTCTCTTTCTCTCTCTCTCTCTGTTTCTTTGTCTATTGCTCTATATACATATATGTGTGCTATATATATATATATATATATATATATATATATACTTATACTTATATACTTATTTGTGTCTCGCTCGCTCGCTCGCCAAAAACGACATTTACTCGTTGTTGTTGTTTTAATGCAAACATTTCTAATTCTCAATGTTGTAAACACGTGTATTTCTTGCTGTGTGTGGTTGTTTACAAAAAAAAAACTCTGTTAAAACTCTGTGTAACTCCCCTTGCCCCCTTTAACCCCACATTCCAACTGCCTGTATACCCACAATTCCGTGACCTTTTGCATATTCCAATATACACATTTTGTCAATATTCTCCGTTTTTTCTCATTCTTTTTGATCGTTTATCATTTCTAATTTCTTGTTTATATTTTTCGAATTTTGTTTGTTCTCTTGTTTGTTGTTGTTCTTGTACATGTACCCGTACCCGCACCCGCACCCGTACCCGTTCTTGTTTCTCCCAAATTCACAATTATTCCCACGCTATTCTCCTACTCCACCTCTCTCTATCTCTCCCACACTCTATCATCTCCTCCCTCTCTTCTATCTGTTACTCCCACTCCGTCTCACTGTTTCTGTGCGTGTGTGTGTGTGTGTGCGTGTGTCTGTGCGTGTGAAAATCATGTATTAATCAAACAAGATCCAGGCGGCCAGCTCAATCATCATCCGGACGTGGCGGAAATGCTGGCGGTGTCCTACTAGCACAGGGCGATGAGGCCTACACACGCCTAGCCACCGATACCATTGAGGAGTTGGATTGGTGTTTAGATCAACTGGATACCATACAAACGCACCGCAGTGTCTCCGACATGGCATCGCTTAAGGTGCGTTTATCGATAAATATTTATCGATTTCGTTACTAATTTTAGTTTATACGATCCTTTTCTGTCTTGCAGTTTAAACGCATGCTCAACAAGGAGCTCTCACACTTCAGCGAGTCCAGCAGATCGGGAAATCAGATTTCCGAATATATATGTTCAACATTTTTGGGTAAGTCCAGCTAAATCGTAAAAATGTATTATCGAAGTTTTCGAAAAAAGGAGCAAATGGGGTTTATTTTGGCAGTTATCAGTTCTTAAAGATTATCAATACTATCGATAGACATTTACGATAAGTCGTAAGCTATCGGTATCGATAACTTTACTGCTTCAATATTGAAATCAACTATAGCTCCAAAAACAATTGATGATAGATAACAGTGAGCGGCGTTTTATCGATAGTTTAACTGCGAACTTATGTGTTAGCTGAAGTCGATAGTATCGAAGTATCGAAGGGGTTTCGTCAATTGTAGCATTCGTAACCGTTAACCGTCCTAATAAGTTCATAAATTCAGAAATCTTTGAATGCTATCGATAAAATCTCTATCATTATAATCGCCTTGCAATATAAATCACCGTTTAATGGCTTAAGCACTTTTCTATGGGGAAAGCCACTTTTTCGAACTAACTCAGTTGGTTGGGAAATCTTTTTAAGTCCATATCAATAGCAACAACAAATTGTAAGTCCAATGCAAATGTACTGAAGGATGTTCAAGAGTTTTCACGGGTTCAACTCCCTTCTGTCTGCAGCTGATGACATTTCTATAGTTGTTGTTGTCGCTGTTCGGCGACACACAAAAGTATGCAATAAAATCGCATTAGCCACAGAAAAGGTCAAGTAGCGGCAACCCTGCCTTATCCCCTTCCACCAATTAGAACTAGGTAAAAAACAAAAACAAAAAAAAACACGCGAAATCGAAAACTTTTGTGAGATGCGAGACGCCAACCAATTGCGAGAGAAAAGTGCACAGTTATGCACAGCGAATAAATGAAAAAGCAGCGAGTAAAATCCAACAAACAGAAAAAAAAACAAATAAATATAAAAAAAATAAAAAAATGCGTGCCAAAACAGAAATAATAAAACTTAAGTCAAATCCGACGAATTGAAAGTGCAAAATTAAATTATGCAGAGCAGCATAAAAACAGATGAAGTGGAAATTTCATTGTTTAACCTAAGAGCCCAACAGCCACGCCTGCCAGCGCACACCTTAGCACAGCCCGCCCCACCCGCCTTCTGGCTATTGGAAGAAGAAGAAATAAAACTAGGACCACGTTTGACGCTGCCTTTGCCGCAGGACGTGCACAAACAAAGGTGCAAAGCGCAAAGGCAGCACACGGTCAAAGCAAAGCAAAACAAAAAAAAACAAAAAAAAACACCAAAAATAAAAAGAGTTAAGAGAATGTAAAAGGCTTTGGGGGCGGCCGATGCCTAAATGTGTGGGTGTGGCCAAGCATAAGGTGGGCAACATATTTGCACATTTGTCCATATTTCTGCTTCGCTGAGCTAAGCCAAAGCCGAACTGAACTCAACTCAACTCAACTCGGCTCGAACTTAACTTAAATGGCCAAGTTGCCAACTGCCCAAAAATGTTGCCAACTGGCCTCGCTCGCTCGCCGCACCGGGCCAGGCCTAAACTGGCTTTTCTGCCCACCTTTGCGGCCACTAGCGTGTTTTTGTTTTTGTTTCTTTTACGGCCCTTTGCCTCTGGCAGTTGCTTTTGTTGTTATTGTAGTTTATCAAGCATAAAATCGCATTTCACCCAAACCTATCTCGCACCTATGTATATGTACTCACACACACACACACACACACACACATACACGCAGGCGGCCCTAATGTCCATTTGTAACACTTCATTTGAAACAGAAGCAGCTGCCGCTTGCTCGACCTAAAAGTCACACAGGACCAGGACAACATAAATGCGTCGCCCAGTCGATAAGTCGACTTACCAAACTGAACTCACAAAAAAATCAACAAAAATAAAAGAACGGCACACCGAATATTCAATGCACTTGTAGAAAGGGTTTTTTGAATAAGGCTTTCAATAAGAAGTTTAAAGCTTGCTATCAATCTATTGCAAACCCGAAAAGTTTTCCAAACAATAACTCATTATTCAACGGATTGCTAGTTTAGCTCTATGGGATATAATATATTTGTATATACATATGTATATATATATTTATGATATACATAGTATATATGTATATCAAGATAAGATAATTTGAACTATATTTTGCTAACTCGCAAGGAGCAGGACACAGCTGGAAAATGCCCCAAATGTGGAGATTCTGGAAATATTTGGAAAAACAAAAGACTTTCACATACTAATTTTTGACCGATCTATCCTATGTCAGCTAAATAATATGGTTATTCGATCCGGCCAATTCTGACATTTCAGATCTATGCAAAGTTTTATTACAAGACTCTGCAGACGAACAAGGCCATATCGACTCGGCTGTTGATACTGATCAGAAATATATATGTACATATATGTATACTTCAGAGGCTCAATGATGTCTCCTTCTATGTATGACACGACTGTAATACCCTCTATAAGGGCATACAAAGAAAACAAAAACAAAAATAAAGCCGTGCGGCCACCGTGCGTATACGTGATGTCCACGAAGCTAACTGCGATTGCGAATGCGGTTGGAGCTTAATTGAAACAGCTTTGCAATACGAACACACACACATGCCTTTTAGTGAGGGAAAAAGAGAGGGAGAGAGTGAGAGAAATGTCTCGCGGCTGTCGCATATGTTAATCAGCCAAATCGTTGAGCTTCGCGCGAGCCAAAATAAAAGCTTCGACACGGATTTCAGATTCAAAACTCAAAACCAAATCGTAATCGTATGCAAAATATGTACATATGTCTGCATATACTCGCATCAGTGTGTCCGTATGTGTGTAAGTGTGTGTTACTGTGCGTTAGTGTGTGCGTGGCATTAAAAAACAGCAGCAGCCAGCTGAGACAGCTTTGCCTCGAGTTAGCGCCGTGAGGCAGGCGAACGATGTGTCATGGATAGGATACGTGCAGGTCTCTCCATGTGGATATGTGGGCGTGTCATGCTGTGTGCATTTTAAAGACCACCACCGAAAGCCATGTACAACAACGACAGCCAGATACCCTATGTGCCATCTTAGCGTGGCACAAGCACTTTGAGTGCAACTTTTCATCGTCAATTTCGAGTAGGGCACAACTATTAAATATATTGACGGCTGGCAATATTTTCCATAGATCAAGCAGCTGTAAATAAAATACATTAAAATTAGTAAGAGGCTCTAGCCGAGAGTTCCCGACTAGGGGATACCCTGCACACTCTTCTACCAACGCCAAATGCACTTACGAAGCTTTAACCACTTGAGAATTACAAGCAACGAAAGATATTTTCATTTTTGTATGCATATAAACATTTTATATGCAATTTGTATTTTTCAACCATTTAAAAGGTGTCTTTTTGAATGAGTTTGTTTTTCTTTTAATTTGGTATCAACGACTACCCAAAACTAAACTTTTAGTTTAGGCCCGTTTTGCCCCCCTTCAGATACAGCTAAAAGCACACAACAGTTACAGCCAACAACAACATTCGAAAAAATGCAGAGTAAATGCAGAGAAATGTAATTTTGCGAACATTTCGTATTCTCTCTTTACGCTGTACTCAGTAGCCATTAGCAATCGGGTATATTGGCTTTCCTAATTTGTTGAAGTCTATATATATTTAAATATGCATATATACTCATAATTAACAACTGTCAAGCAGATCTTTTACTATTGAAACTAACGACTACAAATGTGATATGTTTCTGTCACATTTTATGCTTAAAAATCTTTTTGAGTATCCAAATGTTTGCTTGCATATTCATATAGATGTTCATTTCCTTGGCAGGGTATCGCCTAACTAGACTCAAGCCTTCATACATGTTGCTGTTATTGTCTACAGAGCCATTCAAAATGCGCAATTTGAATAAATCTTAATCTATGCACAGGCAATTTGCGTTATTGCTGCACTGAGAAAAAAAAAAGCAAACAACGTTACGCACAAATGTAGGCAATGCAGTGCGGATTGTGGACTTCGTTTGCGACAGAAAAAAAAAAGAAAGCCATTTAACCAGAGCGTTGTCATCTTTGTAGGCAATGGAAAGAAATTTAATTCGTTTTTGACACACTTTTTATAAAGCTTGCTTTTTTTTCAATTGCCAATAGATAGTCCAGATCGCTTTGGTTTATTATTTCAAATTCGTCTTACAAATTTGGTTAAATCAAGTCAAATCTTGGTATGAAATATGAGTATGGCAAAACATACATGAACTACTTGCAATTGCTGCCCCTGAAGGTATGCAACAATTCAGCTTCAATATGATTTTAAATATCGTCTGCGCTTCGTGTTATCAATGGCAGCTCGAGGATTCACAGGATCTAACCATCGCCACATTTGCAGATGACACTGCCATCCTATCAAGAAGTAAATGCATCTATGAAGCCACTGATTCCCTGCACGAATACCTCCATAAATTTGAATTGTGGGCTAAACGTTGGAACATTTTCATAAATTGAAATTAATGCGTCAACGTGACCTATGCGCTCCGCAGGAAGTTTTCTTCCGGGTCAATTGCTGCTGCACCACAACAGCTACAAATATCTAGGGGTGCACTTAGACAGGCGTTTGAACTTTAGTAAACACATCGCAAGTATTACAGGAGCCCTGAAAAGCAGATCAGGCAAATTTAGATGGCCAAGGAGTGCCCAAATTCGGAGACGTCGTTAATATACAGCCTGCAAACTACATAACGCGACTGGGAAATCATCCAAATCGTCTGGCAAGGTGCCTTCTAAAGAGGCGTCGAATCGGGGGAGTCATAATGCGGAGGAGATTGCGGAGGTCTCATCCAATCGATCTCCCGGATCGATTTATATAGTCACCCGACTTAAAAGAAGACTAAGTAGTATTGTAAATTTTCATATAAATATAATTATAGTTGTTTTTATATTAAGAGGAAAATTAAAAAAAAAAAAAAATAGTTATCAATGGGAATTTACACTAATTTTCAAATATCTATTTGGCTGAGTGGTAATTGTTGTTTAAATTTAATTGTTGTTGTTGTTGAAAATAGCCAAGACGCAAAAGATGGGTAGGAAAGTGCACTTGATGAAAGATATACTTGAGCCGTGCAAAGCCGGGTAGCGCTCTCTAGTACCAAATATTAATTTATAGTATTTCCAACTAACCTCTGTACTTTTCCTTACCATTGCAGACAAGCAACAAGAGTTCGATTTACCCTCGCTGCGCGTCGAAGAAAACACAGAACACACGGTCGCACCGATCAACCAGCCATATCGCAGTCGATCGCCGCGCGGTCCGCCGATGTCACAGATCAGCGGCGTGAAACGGCCATTGTCGCACACCAACAGCTTCACCGGGGAGCGTCTGCCCACGTTTGGCGTGGAGACGCCCAATGAGAACGAGCTGGGCACCCTGCTCGGCGAGCTAGATATGTGGGGCATTGAGATATTCAAAATTGGCGAGCTGAGCTGCAATCGTCCGCTCACCTGTGTGGCATACACCATATTTCAGGTAAGACAGCCAATCGAATATCCAAGTTTCAAAATATAAACTTTTAAGCATAATGCACAATACATTAAAGCAGAGGCTAAGCTTTAAGTGGTAGTTGAGAGTCTAAAGTCTAGACTTGCAAGCTCTTTATTTATGCCCTGCTCCCATTGAAAATGGGGTATATTGGTTCTGTACAAATGTATGTAACAGGCAGAGGCAGCCATGTACGAACCCATATATTCTTGAACAATATACTCGGGACAATGAGCTGAGTCCGTTTAACCAGGCCCGTCTGAGCTTCCTTCTGTGTGTCCCTCTACACGTGTGTGTCTCCGTTTGTGTAAGCTACTTCTAAAGACTGAAATAGAATATATGCATATTTCTTGGCGATATCTTCTCTCATTTCCGAAATATCGATAAATATCGATTTGAAGACTTTGTTTTTTTAGGCATTACTAACAAACTATAAAAGCTAGATACTGCAAAGTTGATAACTATACTCTTGTATGATATACACAGAATGGAAATATTATACTTTTTGTATTCCTGCTCCCATTCACCCTCAAATTAAAAAGAGAACTCAAAACTAGAGCCATGTACTTTGGTATCGACACACATCTGAATGCCCTTCCTTAAAGAACCTTTCATTAAGATCGAAAAAGAAACATAAGTTATTCAACATTAAATTTCGAATAGTGAATGCAGCACTTAGTGCTAGGATAATATATTGGACTATATTATATGATTCGATGAGTTCAAGGCAATATATTATATTAACTGAGAGCTGCAGCGTATTTGGTAGTCGAGCACACTCGACTACAGCCTATTTTCTTGTTGTGTGTATCAAAAGCTAATGCTGTGATTTCTTTTATTATCTTCACATGCTCCTGATGATGACTCTTACAGAGTAGAGAATTACTGACCAGTCTTATGATACCACCGAAAACTTTTCTTAACTTTATGACTACTCTGGAGGACCACTATGTCAAAGACAATCCGTTTCACAATTCGCTGCATGCCGCTGACGTGACACAGAGCACAAATGTGCTATTGAATACACCCGCATTGGAAGGTGTATTTACGCCCCTCGAGGTGGGCGGGGCGCTGTTCGCTGCTTGTATACACGATGTTGATCATCCTGGCTTAACCAATCAATTCTTGGTTAATTCAAGTGAGTAACAGAGATGCCTTTCAATATATTTGTATATGCGTTAATATCTTCCATTTTGTATAGGTTCCGAACTAGCATTAATGTACAATGACGAATCTGTTTTGGAAAATCATCATTTAGCTGTTGCCTTCAAGTTGTTGCAAAATCAAGGATGTGATATATTCTGTAACATGCAAAAGTACGCACTGCCTAAGGCGAAGGGGTATCGGTGTATCATATTAATTTACTGTCTTTGTGTATTGATTAGGAAACAGCGCCAAACATTGAGGAAAATGGTTATTGATATTGTGCTCTCCACGGACATGTCCAAGCACATGAGCCTGCTGGCCGATCTGAAGACTATGGTCGAGACCAAGAAAGTTGCGGGCTCTGGCGTTCTGCTGCTGGACAACTACACAGATCGCATACAGGCAAGATAAAATCTCTCTCTCTCGCTCTCTCTCTTTCTCTCTCTCTCTCACTCACTCGCTTTGTCTCTATCTCACACTCACACTTTGCTTGTTTTGTGCACAGGTGCTTGAGAATCTGGTGCACTGCGCTGATCTGAGCAATCCCACCAAGCCATTGTCGCTATATAAGCGTTGGGTGGCACTGCTTATGGAGGAGTTCTTTCTGCAGGGCGACAAGGAGCGCGAATCGGGCATGGACATCAGTCCGATGTGCGATCGCCACAATGCGACCATCGAGAAGTCCCAGGTGGGCTTCATCGATTACATTGTGCATCCGCTGTGGGAGACCTGGGCCGATCTGGTCCATCCAGATGCGCAGGATATACTTGATACGCTTGAAGAGAACAGAGACTACTATCAGAGCATGATACCGCCATCGCCGCCACCATCGGCAGCCGATGATATGCCCCAGGATGAGAAGATACGCTTTCAGGTAATTCATCAAGTCATTTAATGGTGCCACCTTCTCGCCATGCTCAACCCATTCTGGCCGACTTGCAGGTAACGCTGGAAGAGTCCGATCAAGAGAATTTAGCCGAGCTAGAGGAGTGCGACGAGAGCGAGAGCCGTGCAGATGCCGGCTCCACAACCACAACTGGCACAACGGCCACCAGCGCGGCGGGCAGCGGCTCAGCTGGCGGTGGCAAGCCGTCAGGGAGTCAAAATCAAGCGCAACACGGTGGAATGTGACGGAGAGTCGTGGGAATTTATCGCAAATTTACGGAAAAGGCGCACAGCTTCTTCCTAATACGTTAGTGACTATAATTTAAAAACAAAAACAACCAAAAACTTAAGAAAAACTAAAATCTACAAAAAAAAAAAACAAACAAACAAAGTTATACAGCAAATGCAAAAAAATGCAAGAATTAAAAAAATGTTGAAAGCATAAAACCAAACAGCAATAGCAAAAGTACCGTTTAACTTATAGTGAAGAAAAACGAAAAAGAAAACTAAAAAACATAAAACAAAAAGCATAAGAAATTAGAAATTTACTTAATGAAAAAAATGAGATTGATGTGGAATACACTGAAAACAAACAACAACAAGCAAAACTAAGAAAAAGAAAAAGAAAACAGCATTAACATAACATTAAACTAATCTTAAAACCTTCCCAGAAAGCCTACCCAAAATTAAAGACAAGACAAAAGCGCACTGAAAGAAACAAGAAAGAGAAACGCAAACAAAAGCAAAGCTTTATAGAAAGCTAGAAGCAAAATAACCCAAAATGCCCAAAAGCACAACCATAGACGTTTTTTGTTGCAATATTTAATTTGAACTTTTATTACAATTTTTTTTTAACTAATTATTAAGCAAGCGAACTTTAGTTTTTAATATGCAACAAAAAAAAAAAGAAAAAGAAAGCAAATAAATTTATGTTAAATTTAATATTCATTGCGTAGCTTAAGTCAACAATTTGTTGTTTTTATTACATTTTATTATATTGACAAACCAAGGCCAGGAAGGCAACTAGAGCAAGAACAACAACAACAAATAACAAGTTAACTATTAAGTTTTTTTATGCTTATTTCTAACTGAACAGCGCTTCAAGCTCAACAAAAAGAAAGAAAATTATTGTGCATGCTAAAATTTAAAAACGTACATAATTAATTTAAAAAACAAACAAACAAAATGAACGTGACATTTGAAAATTAATTTATTGAAAGGCGACAAAAACAAGAAAAAAAACAAAAACAAAAAACAATATCAAACACAAACTGCAATTAGATCTATACAAAACATACTGTGAACCTTCCCTCTACCCCGCCTAAAAAAAGCAAAAAAAAAAACAAAAACAAAACAAAAAAACAAACCAGTGAATTAAACTAAATTGAAAACACACAAAACTAACTTAATTGAAGCTAAAATGAAAGAAATTAAGCCCAAAAACATATATGTACAGTCTGCAGCTTGGACTGCGGTTGTAAAGTACTATATACATACGTATGTAATCATACATATTTATATATATATACATAAATATAATACGTTGTTTTTTTTTAATATTTGTACATAATTTAAATGTTGGACTCGAATTTAAAATAAAGCAGCAAATGCTTGCAGCTAAAAACAAAATGTTAAAAGAATAAGAAAAAAAGAAAGAAAACATAAACAAAGCCAAAAAGAAAAGAACACATGTTTAATTTGCTTGTAACAAAAAAAAAAAAAAATTAATCAAAAAAAAAACAAAAACAAAACCAAAAGCAACAAAAAAAAAAAACAAAAAAAAAAAAACATATTTTGTACAATTAGCTAAAGAAATATTTGATTTATGTTGCTTCCAAGTAAAACGCTGTCTTCGCAAAATATTATTTAGTAGTAGACAAACAGAATGAGTAACAGTAAAAGTAACAGTAACAGTAGAACTAACGTGTAACAGTAGCACTAACCGAGTTGTTAACAGAGCTGTTAAATCAACTAACTGAAAGTAAAGAAAATTCGGTCTGTGTATGATAAAAGCGCAGCTGCCAAATGTTGTCCTACGAACGCCACACGAATTTATACATTTTGATTGATTTAATTTCATTTGATTGATTTAATGGACTTACGATGCTTTTTGGGCCACAGTTTACAACAACAACAAAAAAAGTAAAACTAAAGACTTTTCAAGCACAAGCACTAGCAAATTCTTAATTGAAAGCGAAAAACCAAAAAACAAAAGAAAAATGTAAGAAAAAGTCATTGGCTATATACCATACAAATACAACTATGCATACATGAATGATACATCATGTATATAAAGCAATCTATGCAATATATATCTATATATATATATATATTTAGTCACAAGCTCACGCTGGCGCGTGATTGATTGAAAGTGTGGCAGGCCAAACTAAAAAGCGCATAATTTATTACGTTTATTGTTATTAATTTATTTTATTTTTTTTTAATATATAAAACTATATATATTTAACCCACACACATATAGACACATACATATATATACGTTATATATACATATATATATTTTTATTTTGTGTTTTATCGGGCAGGATCCGTGAAATTGTGTTTTATTTTTTTTTTAAATATCTACATAAAATTATACATACATATATATACATAAAATAAAAATGAAATGAACGAACCTTGATGGTCTAAAAATATCATTAAAATTATTATGCACTATCCAAAATACAAAAATTATATATATATATATATATATATATATATATATATATATATATATATATATATATATATATATATATATATATATATATATATATATATATATTATATGTACATTAAAGTAAAAATGTATATTGTTTAATAATGAGCAGAGCGTGTTGAGTAAATTGTTGTAACTGAAAAATTTGGAGTCGAGCTCGATGAGAACGAGAAGAAGAAGAAAACACTGTAAAACTGTTAGTTAAAAACCAAAACAACAACATAAACCAAATGCAAAGTCGATAAACAAAATAATAATATTAAAAAATTTTAATAGCAACTTAAGCAGCATTGTAAATGTGCGCTTCAGATTTACTTTTGAAATTAATGAGAAATTATGCAATTAATTCAAATAATAAACAAACAAAAATTCAAATTAAACAAAAAGAGATATATACAAACAATAGTTGAAAGCAGGGCGCAGTCCATGGCAAAAACTGAAAGCTACTTTAACAATTGAGTGAAATGAAAATTACAAATAAATGAAACCAACAAAAACCAAATGACTTTTTTCTCCAACAAAAACAAAAGCATAAGGAAAACAGAGATAACAGTTAATTATATTAAATTATATGAATGTACATGCATACCTATAATATTACTAAAATATATATGTATAAATATATATATATATATATATATATTTAGTACATTATTTAGTAATGTTTTGTAATTGGTTCGAACTACACTCCAAATAATCGCCATGTTAGTGAGAATGTGTGTAATAACAACAATGACAACCTTTACATATAAATATATTCACATGTATGCGCACACTTACAGCACACACACACACACGCAGACAGGCTGGCAATGAACTCTACACACAGCTACACACATCATTTCTGATATCTGATAGATACAGATACCAGTTACAGATACACATTGATATATTTACATTTATGTATAGCTACGGGCATAAGTAATTTACAATGTATTTACACACACTATACCATATGCATATACATTGTACGTGTATAGGTATATACTATATATATAAATATATATTATAATTGCTTATGCCGTTACGTATTATGTATACAGTTACTTATATATATGTATCTAACCATATGTGTCCCTGTAATTGATGAATTTAATATATATACATATGCATAGTCTATATGTGCATATATATATGTATATGTGAATGTATATGTATATATATGCATATATATATGTAATGCATCTTAGCACTTAACCCGATAAATGTCATTGACATCAAATCTCGCATTGGTAAACCAAAAGCAATTCATAAACTTAAAACTAAATTTATATTAAAATAATATAAAAACGAAAAAGCAGACAAAAAAAAAAACAAACGAAAAGAGAAAAACTATGGCAAAATTTAAATAAAATATATATAAATATCCAGATATATATATTTTATTTATATTTTTTTCATAACATATACTTATTAGTAATATGCCAATATACAAGGCTCTTGGCAACTACGAGTAGGATTATCTACTGTCTTCTTTTTTTCCCCTCCATCTCCTACTCGAACTCTGTCTCTCGATATGTGCACAGGCATCTATCTAACTATCTATCTAACTATCTATCTATCTCAATTTCGATGGCTGTGGCCCAGTGTTTGCCCAGTTTTGACTGAAATTGCAGCATCATCTAGTTTATATGCATATAAAGTCAAGATCCATTTCACCTAAAAAAAAGTCGTGAATTAAAAGGGCATGCCGTCAAGTATATCAGTGTATATACATAAATATATATATAATAATATATACATATGCGTGTAGTATTATATACATAAAAGTCCTTTTTTTTGCTAGTAAGCTACGTCCCATAATTATAGATGTTATAGTACGGATAGATCAGCATTAGAGCACAGGTTGGCCAAAGAATTTTTTTTTCGAAAGCTATGCGAAAAATGTTGGAAAATATTTATTGGATTGTTGTGCTGAGAGCTGTAAATCACAGCGTATTTTTTTTTGTGAACTGCAAATAAAAAATACATACATACATTGTGTAGATGTATGTTTAGATTTAAATGAATAAGAATATATATATATATATATATATATATATATGGTTATGCGAAGAAGCCAAAAGAAGGGCATTGAAATGTATCTATCAAAAAGGGAAAAAGTCACAGGAAAATGTATTTACTAAAAGGCAAGGCAAGTTTTGTACTTAAATGAAATGTAAAACACCAAAAAACAAAACTCAAATGGAAAAATAGAAAATGTGCGCAGGCGACGGTTGTTAAGAAAAAATATTAATAATAATATAAAATAATAAAAAAAAAAACCAAAATAGAAGAAGGAAAACGCATGGAAATGTGGCAAAAGATGAGCCTGGAAATTCGGGCAAAATTACAAAAAGAAAAAGATATATACGAGAGCAAGAAAACTAGCAGAGATATGATATATATATTATATAATATATGTATATATATAGATATGTGTGTATATATATATTATATATATATAAATGTAACGCTGGCGTTACATGGATGCAGTTAGACATTTTTTTTTTGAAATTTTTACAATTATATACAAGATCAACAAGAGAACTCAACACACACACACACACAAATACACACAAATACACACAAATACACACACAAATACAGACGCGCATACGCAGTATGCATGCATACAGACATAAATTCACACACACGCAACTGATATTAAAAGGCAAACGAATGTTAAATGGAATATAGGCAAAGGTTATTAATTTGTTAATACCAAAAAAAAAATGGCATAAAAATAGTTAAAGAAAAGGTTTGTGAGGCAAACTACGAGTACGCTTGAGGTTAGAGAAACGAATTGAACCGTTAATAGCCAGGTAAAAATTGCAAATGCAAAACGAGTTTGAATTCAAGATTTAAAAAAAAACTACAATTACTTACAAATTAAAGTAAAATTGAGTAAAGTTGAGTAAAAAGAGCAAACCTTTCCACTGAAGGGCGTTTACATAAGTCAAAAGTATTTATAAAAAAAAAACATTAAAAACAAAACAAAAAAAAAACTGAATGGGCTACCCATATTACATAACAAGTTTATAGGTATTTTTTTTGCTCGTCTCTGTCTCTCGAATATCCCATTAAATGTACATATATACTAATATATATATATATACGGATGTATATGTATTTAAGTATATACATATGTAGCTATATGTATGTGAAAAAAGCATTAACATTTATGAAATGAATTCTACCCCAAAAAAAAGGCATGCAAAAAACCAAAAAAAAAAAAAAATCAAACAAAATATAAATACAAATTTATTCATTTTGGCAAACAATTCGCAGAGATGAGATATGCATACATGTAAATCCCTAAGCATATATTGTAAACCAAGTAATTGGCATACCGGACATACATATATGTGTATATGGCAAGAGAGCATGTATATATATGTATATGTATACATATGTGTATATGCGTAAAAGATACAAACGTGAGAAACAAATATATAGAGAGAAATAAATAAATCTAAATGAATTGACAGAAATTTATTAATTGCATTCCAGGGTCTGCTACAAATATTTAAATAATTTCCTTATTATACCTCCTTCGCAAGTTAAACAAGAGTATATTGGTTTTTCTGCGGTGTCTGTCTGAACTTTAATGTATAACAACATCAACGTGCACGGACACAAACCTCGAAAATCAATATATTCTAAGGTATAAGAATTAAATTTCAAATTTCTCCAAAGTTTTTAAATAAAAATGAATATATGTATTCTTAAATCATTCTTTGACAGTCACGGCTCGGTGCTTACAGTTTTAGAGTCACCTGTCCAGTAATTTAAACTCAATGCAAGCAGGGTATTGCGCAGTCGGTTGCAGCCGATACACTTCCATAGCCCAATTCAGAATAGCCTATTTTATGTACATACATAAAGCAAAGCTCACGCTTATAGAAATACCTTCAAATGTATATCTAGTTTATCCATTTCCTACGAATCTAACTTTTTAATATGAACCCAACCTCAAACCCAATTAGCTGCCCAAAAGACAACTGAACAGCAACTCGAACCGAACCATTTCTTTAATTAACAAGTAAGGGGCTCAAGTCGGGAGTTCTCGCCGTGGGGATACCCTGAACGCTCTTCTATGCTAAAAAATAATTAAGATAACAGGATTTCGATATCGATGTTTATCGATTGCTTGGAAACGGGACAAGCTATCGATTATCGTTACTAGGAGAACCTACGTTCCCAATTTCAAGTCTTCAGCTCTTATAGGTTCTGATATCCTTGCGTTCATACATACAGACAGACGAACAGGCGGACAGACACACGGACATTTCTTGATCGATTGCTGTTCAAGAATATATATACTTTGTGGGATCAAAGATGCTTTCTTCTGTCTGTTACATACATTTGCACGAATACATTAAACCCCTTTTAACCATTTTCAATGGGTTCAGGGTATACAAATAATTTTTTTCAAAAGAAAAAACTATTTGGGCAAGACTCGGGCTCAAAGCATCAACAAATTAGGCCCCAACCATTGGGTTTATCTAAACCAAGGACAATATCAACGCCTGTTTTTAATGTCTTTTTTTTTAAACATATTTGGTAGCTCTCAATTTTGGATGGAGATCAAATTTAGCCTCCAGCTGCTCCTTGAAACTTTTTATGGCTTGCAGTATTTTCAGTAGAATTGAAATGTTTAGCTTATTAGCTATGAGCGGAAAGTTGGGTTTAGGCGCAGTTGGGTCCACTCTGGGCTCGCAGATTTCTTTCTAAAAGTCCGCTTGAATAGACGACGCTTGACGAAGAGCTCTACACAATATATCCCAAAGAATTTCAAGCAGAATTGGCCCTAAAATATGTTCACAAAAACTCAGCCCACATAAGTTGGGCATATCTTAAAAAACAGGACATAGTTAATTCTCATATTTATGTTTATTTTAAATAGTTGCTTTTAAATTTTTTTCGTTTTTATTATTATTATTATGTGTATATAATTTTTCCACTATAATTTTCATTTAATTATTATGTTGCTTGTTGCTTAATTAATCATTTAAAAAATAAATTCATTAACAATTCGTTTTAACAAATTAGGAGTTTGTTTCTCAAGACAAAAAATAGAAATAAAAAAAAGTCGTATATATATATATACAGATATATGTATATATCTGTGTATATATACGTTTCCGTTTGCCTCTTGTTTATCTTTTAGTCTGCTTTGTCGTTCAGTTTTGTAAACTCATTTTACTTTGGTATAATACGTCCATTGCGAGCTCTATTTTAACTGTTTTACGGAATTGTGGCATTCGCTTCTAAGCCAACAGCTATGTTTTGGGCATAGTCTGGTTTCGTTAAAAGAATTCTTTTGGTTACACTATATAATTAGTCATTATTTAGAAGACGGTTATAAAATTAAATCTACGTTCAACAATTGAAAAGGTGTTGTTTGCTAATAAGAAAATTGGCGAATTTGAGGTGAAAGCGTTTTCGTCTAAAAAAGTTTAGCGCAATTGTTCGATTTTGTGGTAAATTGTAGACAAATTTAAAAAAAAAAACAACTTTGGTCAATGCTCAGCTACGAGACGCTTCTACAAAATTGTAAGTGAATCCGTTTGGCAAATGCCTTTAAGAACTAGACGAAGACGTAGAAAAAAAAGTTCTATTCACTGCTCGTTGTTCTTGTTTTTGTTTTCATTAACTACAAAAAGCTTAAGGTAAAAATTTGCAGAACAAAATTCGGTTAACTGGAAACTGTGCTATCTTAAAAACGAAAATTTTTGGTGGTTGTTTGCCCATGTAGGGGCAAATGGTGTGTGTGTGTGTTGGGGTGTGTGCGTGTGTTGGTGTGTTGGTGTAGAGGGGGAGAGTCTATATAAGTATTATATTTATATAACTTAATATATATATACGTGTATATATATGTATCAAGGTGCAAAATTGAACACGCGACCTGGGCAGAGAGTCAGCATTTTAGACATCGATGACGCTGTCGTTCTTCTTCATCTCCATGAGATGCGTCTGCTTGAGCTTCTCCTGCATTTGCGTTAGCATGTCCTGCATGCGTCGAATCTCCTCGTCCTTCTGCAGCAGCAGGCGATCCGTTTCCGAAATGGCCGCATCGAATCCGTTCGTTGAGCTGATCGAGTCGCGCTTCAATTTGCCGCGCTCGCGCAGCGCATGCTGCGATATCTGTGAGATGCACTGCGCCCGAAAGTTCTCGTAGTGCACATCCTGCGAATGGGGTGGAAAGGACATTAGCAAATCTTTGAATATATTGACTCGCTCACCTGTGTGGTGTCCTTTAGGTCCTGCATGTGCGTGGATATAAGGAATGTGCGCAGCTTGATGAAGTCGCTGTGCTCAGCGTCCTCCACATTGACCACGCCCCACGGATACTGACGGCCGCGCACCTTCTTGCCGGCAACCTCGAGTATGGTATTGCTGCCAACAACGGCAAATGGTATGGAGGCCTTTAGCTCGCGATCCTGCTGTTTAAAATCATCATCCTCATCGGAATCGCACTCGGGAAACTGATACAGCTGTATGTGATTATCTTCGAGATCCTGCAATATGCGCTCCTTCAGCTTGCGCACCTCCGTCTTGTTCAGGCAATCGGCCTTGCCAATGACCAGCACAATATTAACCTTTCGATGCAGACGCCGTATCAGATCCAGGTCCATCTGCCGCAGGCTATCAATGGACATTCAAGGCGGTTAAAAACATGTTGTGGACACTGCCCGGCAGCTACTCACCTGTGACCCCAGGGCGGCACAAAGTACAAGCAGCAATGGACGCGATTGTCCTGTATATTGCGGCGATTGAGGCCGCTCTCGTCGGTGAAATATTGACGGAACTGCTCATCTATGTACTGGGTGCAGACGCGCCAGCTATCCTCACAATTGATGGCATCCCCAAAACCGGGCGTATCGACAACGGTCAGACGCAGTCGGACGCCGCGCTCCTCAATGTCCATGGTTTTCTTTTCGACGCGCGTTGTCTTCTCGATGCGGTCCTCCACATTGGGCATCTGGCGATTCTTGTAGAGATCGCCCAGAAACAGGCTATTGATCAATGTGGATTTGCCCAGACCCGATTCGCCAACGACCATCAGCGTGAACTCAAAGCCGCGCTTCACCGACTTCCGATGCACCTGCTCCGGCAGCGTGGCAAAGCCAATATAGTCCCGATCCTTGTCAAACGACGGTGTCTTTGCTGCAAATACGAGCGGAGCATCAAGTATGAAACATTAGTGTCAGCTCAATTGGAGTCGAGTGCAATGCGCAATGCGCAAGGGGCACGGGGTTTGGGGCACGTGCAGCAGATGCACCAGCAGCTGCCGCCTCCTGGGAGCTGAGTGCCAGCAGCTCCATTTGCTCATTAGTGCAAAACAAACAAATTGCTTGGCCCGTTTAGGCCAAGTGCCAGCACACACACACGCACGCACACACTCTCGAGCTACTTCACAGTGGCACACCCGCTGCCACTTTGCCACCTGCATGTGCGTGTGTGTGTGCGTGTGTGCGGTGTGTGTTTGCTATCTACTTACACATGATGCTGTGTGTTGATTTGTCTTTCGCCTAGCGTCTTTGGCTGCTGCGTGTGTGTATATACCCAACGCCGCCTATTTCGGTATCTAAGGGGCCTCGCCTTGGACCCAAGTCTTGTGGTCTTTAATGTGCTTAGTTTAGAGTCGAATTGTTTATATAATATTATTTTCGAAACATTTAATTGAAAAATCCCCGAGTTTATTGAACACTTTATTGTATTTTGTTTTCCGTTCCTTATTTTTCGTTCGTTTTTTCCGTGCGTGGAACAGCCTCAGCACGCTTCAAGCCACGGAGCTGGACAGAGCGTCGCTCTGGCGCAAGCAAAACATGCCCAAAAAACAGAAAATAACAAAAAAAAAAAGAATAAAAGGAAAAAAGAACAGCCCATGAAACTTTAATGGGCTATTTTAGCGCTCTCACTAGTCTCTCTCTCTCTCTCTCTCTCACTCGCACTCTCTCTCCCTCTCACGCAAGGATGACGGGATGGCAACACACCCGCGTATTGCGCTCTCTGCGCCGGCGCCCAACACTGGCCCAACACTGGTGCAATTCTCGGGGGTGGGGATGGGGGAGCGGTAGCAGGACCTGTGTCCATGCGAATCTATGCCACTTGGTAGCTGCAACTAGTTTAGTTTGGGGTTGCAAGCGGCACAGCGTTGCCAGATCACATAACAAATACTAGAGAGTGGAATTACTATACCCTGCTCAAGAGCTGAGAAGCAGTATATGGGTTTTGTAAAAGGTCCGTCCTGCTGTCCGTCCGATTGTCCATTTGAATGCCATTTTCTTCGGCCAAATCGCGAGAGTCTTTATATCTTACATAGTTAGAGCTAAATTCCCAAAACATCTCTAAAGATTGACCCACAAATAATACGACCCGATAAATTGTACACACTATATTTTGAAGTCACAGTTTGAAACTCCCTCCATTGCCTGCTTTAGGCTGTGAAATTACAGTGTGGGCAGAGTATTTCGCAGCCGGACATACGTTCAGAAAGAAACCCAACAAATTATCGATATTAATCGTTATCGATTTTGATAGTTATCGATTGAAATACATTTTAGCCTGGCAAGAGCGAATGCTTTAGTGACATTTTTAAGAGAGGCCAACAATAAAATCCAAAACTTATGGATAACTTATCGAAGTGCATCGATTACATATTGATTTTATTATACTATGCTAGTTTATCGATTGGCATATCGCAAGCTCTATTAAATATAACTGCAACTCCGGTAAGCTGGGCCGCCTTCACGCAATGTGGCAACTCTTGTCGCTGCACCCACCCCTCGTGCGCTACTCAGGCTAAGGGTGGGCGCACCGCATTCTCTGCCTCGCCACTGTCACTTGCCATGAGTGGCAAGCATCTAATCGAGTTAAGTAGGCAAATCCATTGGGCAACTCTCAACAACTGAGACGCGTGCGTCGGACATGAAATCGCAGAGACTCTCGTGGGCGGTTTTCAACCCTTAAGCACTACTGAGCGCACTTATCGATAACAACAACATTTAAATTGCAACAGAAACCGGATATCAGCATGTGCAAAAAAGAAAACACCACGAAAGACAAGAGTACACAAGTCGAAGGGAGCCCCCCCCCCCCTCCCCCCTCCAAGTGGTCGCCCAGTTGGCAATTAGCCAAAGGAAGTCGTGCACTTAAGTGTTTACAAAAAACGATTTCCTTGTTTACAAATGCGCCCGAGTTGAGGCATGTTTCCTCAAGGGCTGCTTATGCAACACTTTTAAGAGCTGCCAGCTAAATGGCATTGACAATTTTGGCAGAACAAACTGCAAATGTGTCACTTATTAGGGGTAGTCCAAGGCTTATAAATATATACCACTTAGACTTGCAATACTATAATCAATATCTGAGCGGGCATACTTTGAATGAAAATCAATTAGATATGTTCCTTGCAGCTGGTCACTATGTTTTTTTTCTTCTGTGACATCATTTGAAGAAATTGACTTGTTATCGATAGTTTTTAAAGAGAGAAACTAGATTAAAAACTTAATTTGGTTTGGCTATAAGTTGTGGCTTTAGTTTTCTGAAGTAAAGATTCCCTGTAAGTATTTCAATTTCCGCTTGTTTTATATAATTTCTACACGGCCGGCTATTAGGCTTTGAATGATAGAGTATTCAAATAAGATATAGAGTGTTCAAAGGTATAGTGTATACAAATAAAATATATATAAATATGTTTGTCCTGACTGATTGACTTACAGAAGATCAACGCATAGTCCAAACCGTAAGATCTAGAAAGCTGAAATTTTGTTACTTTATGTTATATACATATGTATGTTTACCATTCGATCGGTTTCAAACACATTTTCACATTGAATGGGAAACGAGGGTCTAAGGTTTAATATGCGAAAGTTTATTTGGCGGGTGAAAGATTCTCACCAAAAGACAAACATGGGCGTAAATAGATGATTCTAACTTTTAGTTCTTTATTTAATGGATTTTAAACTTATTTTCATAAATCTCTGTCATATTTTACTTAAGACTAATTTTAACTTCAGTTCAAGCGGAATACTCGCTTTACGTATATGCATATGTTTGAATGTATGAACTTATTTATGTATGTTTGTATGTATGTGTGTATGTATGTGTATATATATATGTATGTTTATATGTTTTCCTGTAGGTATGTATACATTTATGAAGCAAATGAAGACAAACCTAAATTACCGCTGCGCAAAAAATTTAAAAGCAACGTACTTTAAAGTGATGCCTTACTCTACGATTCTCAAGAATTCAAGTAAGCCCGGCAGGTTTCCTTTATTTTAGTGTTTGTTTTTTTTTTGTGACAAATTGTGTCATGATTATATAGAGGTATGTGTGTGTGTGTGTGTATGTATGTTTGTATGTATGTATGTATTTATTTATATATGTAACATGTATGCATGTATGATTGCATGTATGTATGTGTGTACATGTACGTATGGATGTATATATGTGTGTGTGTATGTGTGTATGTATGTGTGTATGTATGTGAGTATGTATGTGCGTATGTACGTATGATGTATGTATGTACGTATGTCTGTATTTTATTATGTATGAATGTACATATGTATGATGTATGTATTTATGTATGCAACTTATATATGGATGTATGTATGTATGTTTGTACGTATGTGTGTATATATGTGTGTGTATGTATGTTAGTATGTTTGTGAGTATGTATGTGCGTATGTACGTATGTACATATGTGTGTATATATAGCTACATACATACACCCATAATAATACATACACATCAATACAAACTAACATGCATATTCATGTCTGTATGTATGCATATTGTGTGTATGTTTATATGCAATTTGCGCTGCAAATTAAAGAAAAACGTATTCCTCACAAATGCCCTACTACGAGATTCTCATGAATATAAGTAAGTCTCGAAGACTTTAATTCAAGAAGGAGGCGGCGGCTTGACTGTTGGAGGAGGCGAACTCATCTATAGAGGAGGCGGCTACTTAAGCATATTAGGAGACGGCTACTTGAGCAAAGGACAAGGCGGCTTCAACTGGGGAGGAGGCAGCAGCCTTAATATTGGAGGAGACGGCACCTTAAGCTAAGAAGGAGGAGGCGGCTTTAATATTAGAGAAGACGACAACTTAAGGAGGAGGTTGCTTCGACAAAAGAGGAGCTGGCGGCAACTTGAATATAGAAGGAAGTGAATTCAACTATTAAGGAGGCAGCGGCTATGGCATGGGCGGAGCCCACTGAAAATACTGGTACGTAATATAAACCTTACCTTTTTATTATTATATTTAAGAAGTAACAACTATTGCAATCGTATGAATGCATGTTGCTTTGTATACACGTATATACATATGTATGTATTTAAATATATTTGTATGTTAAGCTGAGCTGACAATGCACACGAAACGTATTTATAAATATTGCTCTTCTACGCAATTCTCACTAATTTAACTAAGGTTTAGCAAGTAAGCTGCGTTTTCAAGCTAATAAACAATTTCTTTTCTTTTCTGTTCTTTCAGTGATGTGTTTTTGATAGAAGTTCGTCGCCCGCCTACTGAACGCTGACGATAAAATATTAATTTGTGTGAATTTACAGGTGAGTGCATAATTATGAATATCTATTTATATAAATACAAATAGATATTTTACACACCAGAACCCTTAGCATTTAATATTAATGGGGTATATTTAAGCAGTTCGTGGGCTTATGTATGTTTATACATATTCTTCAATAAGTAGATATGCATTTTTCCGAGCTGACTTAACCGAGCATTCTGTCGCTAGAGCCGTATGATGATTCAGTCTGTTGCATGGCTTTTCTTGAGGCGCATTCCAGGAAGCGTATTCGTTAAGTCGTTGCCGCTGTAGATGATCTGTAAATTTGCTCAATTGTTGCGAAATTCGCGCGTAAATCAACAAACAGAACAAAAGACAAACTCGAAAGAAGTCTTACTCTTGCACGCCGAACTTACAATACTCTTGCAGACACACGCCTTAGATGAACTTTAACGACTTTTCTGATATAATAAGAGATTATTGAAGCTCGTATCTACTGAGTTTGGACAAGATATCTTGAGAATCAAAAAAGTTGTTCATACACGAAATGAATATTGGCAGGATCATGCCCATGACATACTCCATGACAAATTCATAATTGCCCGTGCAAGGGTATAAACAGACGAAGAGCAATGAGCGCTGTTTACTTAAGACTTTTGACGACTTGGACTTGTGCACAGATAACTCTTCAGCTGTATCTGTATCTGTATTTGCTTCGGCATCTGTCAGATAAATATGCAAAATCCGCTTAATATATACAAACAAATGTTGCCAAAATGTCGGCTCTGTTGAGCAATAAAAACGCAATAAAAAGCATTGCCATATGTGAATGCATTCATCATGCAATCATTTATTCAATCGGTCAGTCAGTCGCTCATTCAGGCCGGAGCAAGTGCCACACAAATCTCGGCCCTAATTCGAAAATCAACTCACAGAATCAGATCTTTATCCGCGCGGCGCTTTGCTTTGTGCGGGCGAATTCAGTTAGTTCATTTGGCCCCCTCTTTGCCCCTGCCCCTGCCCCGGCCCCTGCCCCTGCCCACTGCCATTTGACATGTTTATGTGGTCGTTTGTAATGCCTCGAGTTCGTTTGAAAGCCAACCCCTGCCCCCACTCACAATGCATTCACAGTTCATTGGCTAGACTTTGTCATCGATGCAACTGGCGGCCCAACAACAATATGTGTAAAGGGGCAACAGTGCTGAGGGGGGGGCGGGAGCGGAGGAGGGTGGGGGGGGTCTGTTTGGGGCACATATTCTCATCGTTAATGGCTGCGTTACATTTGCTGTTAGACACATTTGCTGGAGTTCACGGGTGTCAACCACTTGAGCATGGTGGCCCCCAAAATGGGGGTCCAGCAGAAATGTGCAGCATTTTACATGCGAGCCGTTAGAGCTGGCAGCGTGTCACGAGCACGAAACGAGCTGATACGATATATGTATGTATAAGGCAACTTCAGTTAAGTTCGTTTCAATCGTTTTTAGAGAGATGAGATCTAGCACCAAAATTTCAACAGAGAGTATTCAATGAATAACTGAATTGTTCCCTTGTACGAACGAGCTTTTATTTATTTTTTCAATATTTCTTCCAATCTTCTTACTATCGATAAATATCGATATGAGGGCATGGTGTTTTAAGCCTAACTCGAGGATTATAGGAGCTATTTACACCAAACTTGGTGGTAAATAGGTTCTCGTATAGTGTGCACACATAAAGAATATATCATTTTCTTAATACCTCCACATAGAACAAGGTTCAGGGTAATTCGTAGTCGCAGACTCCTTTGCCTGTTTGTCAAGTGGACTTGGCTTCTTCTCGTTAGCATTGTTTGCCCATTTTTGAGGCTCTTAACAATAGTTCAAACTTTTGACAAGACAGTCATAATTGTACAACAACAAAATGGTATCTTTATTATCACTTTTCTAATCGTGTCGTCCATCTCTAGCCAAGTGTACTCCACTTCTAGCGACGATATCATCATTATGACAGCTCATTTGACGGCGCACTTAGCACACAGTTCCAAATTGAAGACGACGCATGAGTTTGAATGAATCTCTGCGCGCGGATTCTCGCGGTTCGAAGCTCCCAGATCGCAGCTCGCAGTTCGCAGCTCGCGTCTCGCGTCTTTTCGTCTCATGTATCAAGTCTCGTGTCTCAATTTCATGCAATTAAGTTCAATTCGAGCTGGTTCTAGCTGGGCCTCGTCTGTTGCCTTCATCGGCTTGCAGCTTGCAACTGGCAACTGTAGTTTCGAGTGGCTGTTGTTGAACGCACGAGTGCAAAGGCAACACCCCCGCCGCGCCGCGCCGCCCCGCCAACGCCCGGCCGGGCCATGGATTGCCCAGCCAGCCATTGAACACAGTGCAACGGCATCGGGCTTGGTATCGTGTTGCAGCTTTTGTCCGCCAGCCGCCTCAAAGGCATGAAGTAAACAAACAAAAGGCAGAGGCAGCAGCAGCAGCAGCAGCAGCAACCACCGCAGATCGCACCAGCAAAGGGCCACTCGAGGTGCTCCCAATGTTCCATAAATAGAGTTGCAGCACGTTGAGAATTCCAATCGTTCGCCTTTCAAACAATTGATGCACGTTTGAAGTAGCTGCACAGCTTTAGCCAGTGGCCCCCACCAGCACCTCCTCCTTCCAAATTGCCTTACCATGCCCGTCTCTCCAGCTCTATTGGCATCCCCAACTCCTGTTCCTTTGGCAATGTGCATGCGTAGAAATTACATGTAAAATTCTTGCCTTGCATTTTTCTAAAAATTTCGTTGGATCCCAAGATTCCATTCAATATCATTCCACTCAATGCCTTTCATCGAATTCCATGCGATTCCTTTGACTTTGATACCGTCTTCTATTCAATGCATTCTCAGGATACTTGTTTATTTAAGGGCAACAAATCCTTTATGTTAAATCTACTCAAGTTTAAAACATTTTGCTAGATAGCTTCTACTTTATATTTAAATAATGATAATACAGTCAGCTTTTGTGCCATAGACAGGTTTCAATGCATTATTCAATCTATAATTATATCTATAATTTCTGTGGTATATTATGCATATATGTATATGTATAATATATATATATAATATATCTTACAAAGATCTGTGTAGACTCATTTCACAATACTTTTGAAATATGTAGAATTTTTTTAAAATTAGGTTTAACATTAATATCAAGAATTTCTAATCTGATTGGACATAATCCAATTTTATGCATTTACACGTCTGTATTGAAGCCTTTAATTAGTGAATGACCTCAAAACATTTAACAAACAAAACATTATAGTCAAGTGACAATTGGCATAGATTTTAAGACTTTTATTTATCAGCAGAACCTGGTCACATTGCAAACATTGTTCTATGTCCAGAGAGTCAAGTATCTGGATCTCAGTTAGTTGTTTGTTAGGTTAAAGATTACATATAGTATAAAAAAGAAACCAATTGTTCGAATCGAGCATTGAGCGAGGCATTGGTTCAAACCGTTAAATAAAGCGGATAACATTTCCCGACTGGTTTTGCAGCCTGGTTTTAAACACATTTCAGTCTTTCAAGCAATAGCCATGTCCTTCGCCAGCAAATTCTAATTTCTACTTGGCCAATCTGCAGTTGTCATTGCTTTGAGCCAGTTGACAGGGGCTCTGCGCTGATTTACGCTCCAGTTGCGGCAACATTAACATTTGTTTCCCTTATTAATGTTGCCGCCCCCCGCCCGGGTAATGCATGGGCATGGAGTGCAGGCTGGCATAAACGCCCCTTATTTAGACAATGCAATGGAACAACAATAACATGTGTAATCATTCGCCAGCTGGGACGACAACAACGTTTAGTTATGTACAACAATGAGGCACTTTTAATGACTTCGCAAACGCAGCATTTCAAGCGGGGGGCGGCGCACAGTAATCGCAATTAGAAAGAAAGATTAACAATAGAGAGAGAGAGAGAGGGAGAGGGAGAGAGATGCAAAAAAGTAAACACTAATAATTTGCAATGTGGCTGTTAAATGTTCAGTTTTGTCACAAATTACCGAATGGAAATAAGCTTGCGAGTTGAAGCTTGTGACGTCAGCGCGTGACTAAGGTAGATAAAATACCAATGAGCATAGTTCTTCAATAAATAAATTGAATAATTGACAATACGACAAAGCAGCTAGCTAAAATATTGTTTATCTTATCAAGCATGAGACTGATATATATGTATGTGTGTGTGTGTATGAAGACTCAGCCCGAGGTTGTTCAAAGATAATCACAAAATGTATTTAAGAAAGATCTGTCACTTTCTATTAGGAATAACTCCAGTTGAGGGATTGATATTTGGATAGTGACATATTCTTGGCATGCGTATGCTATACGAGAACCTGCATACTAAAGTTGGTGTCTCTAGCTCTTATAGTTCTCGAGATATGTTCACAAAATGTATTTCAGAAAGATCTGTCACTTTCCATTAGGAATAACTACATGTAACTCCAGTTGAGGGCCTGATATTTGGGGAGTGAGTGGGGAGTTACACGAGTATGTACATTCCAAAGTTGGTGACCCAAGCTCTTATAGTTCTCGAGATATGCGCAAAAGTTTTTGTGCTGGCAAGCAATATTTATCGACCATACTCTTTTGAAAGAAAATGCAGTTAGCTTCAGCAGAGAGCAGCAATTGAATTAGGTTGGAGTATTAGTTTATTTTTATTTTTCTTCTTTTTGTACTCTTTAATTTGTGTGCTGCTTGCATCGGCTTGGCCCCAAAGCATATCAAATGGCCGCAGCCCAGCCCAAGTCGGCCCAACCCGACGCCCCTTTAAGGCGACCCAAAAAGGGGCTCGGGCAAGAAGAAGACAAAATGTCAGCACGAGTGAAGCGAACGCTAACGACATGTCAACTACTGTTAGCTGCGGTCACGTTGCCATTGGCCATGGCCATGGCCATTGGCCACTGGCAGGGGCCCCCACTCTGGGCCTCCTCGGGGCTGCAGTCTGAAGTCAGTCGGCAAACTGGAAATAGTCACGGCGCACGCTCTACGCCCACCGAAAATGGGCAGACAACAGAAACCGCAGCGTGATCAGCGGCCAGTTAAGGCCGAGACCGAGACTGAAGCCGGGGCCGGGGCCGGAGCCGGAGCGAAAGCGGCCGCGACCGCAAATGTTGTTGTGCCAAAATGAGAACGAGCTAAAGAAAATAAAAAGAAAGGAAAACAGATAGTCGAAGGGAACGAAGCAACAACAACAGCAACAAAATAAATAAAAGCACAGTCGAAGAACCTATTCAAACTATGTAACTGATGAGCTTATACGGTCACACTCTGTTCAATTATTTGGAGAGTACACTGAGAGAAGAGCAACAATGTGACCAGTTAGTTAACTTATTTCATTTATTTTCTTAGTAAGAAAATACTAAATACATGCTCTAGCCCGGGGTTCGAACCAGCACCCTTCCTCCTAAAGGCCGGAATTACTTAGAGGAATTCCTGTTATTATAAATTTTTGCTAAACTGAAAGGTGTCTAGAAATTGCATTCATACTTTTCTGTTAAACTTGAACTCTGAAAAAGCCTAGAAAAAATTTACATTAAATTTTGAACATATTTTATATAGTATGCTATGCATTAGTTAAGAAAAGTGATTACCTGATATAGTAAAAATTCAATATACTGTACTTTTTACACATATTTAAAATATCTCTCTAATTACAGACTCATCCAACTTAGATATCTGTTCGAAAATCTCCCGATTGTGTACTAATTTCTGCTCGGTATAAAAGTAGCTAACGAGAAAACGGAAAAGTGCTCTCATTATCAAGCGGTAAGTGGCTATATAACTGTACTATATATCTATTCTTGCGAATTGCTAATAGATGCTAAAGCCTTTATCTAACACATAAGCATATATACGAAATGTGGAGTCCGGCTGTTTGATAATAGTACAGTGGGTGCTCGCTAATTGAAACGCACCGGGTTTAAAGCTGATTTTAGTATACAAAAAAATTCGGATTTCAAAAAGTCTTTTCTTTATCATAAAGGAAGTACTTCTCCAGGTTCTTTAGATATAATATAAACAAAATAAAAGGACTACTTCTCTAGGTTCTTTAGATATAATACAAACTATAAAAGAAGTACTTCTTCTTCAGATATAATACAAAATATAAAAGAAGTACTTCTCCAGGTTCCTTAGATATAGTAATATCTCCAAAAGAATAGAAACAATAGGGCCGTTATTCAAGGAATTAAGAATTTCTGATAGACCCAGTCCATACGTTTGTTTACCCTGTGAGCTTGTTATCGCAACCAAAAATTCCCAAAGTTGATATAGAAAATTGCCACAGGCGACTTAATTTAACTCGAGCAACTAATGTGTGCACGCTGAGCGATTACCTAATTTCACTAGTCCGTTCACTTTGATTGTGATTAAGAGTCTCAGACTCTGAATCTTGGATTTAGATGAATCGCTGACACACATTCACCAGCGATTTGAGTGAATCAGAAATGGGCATTCGCGTTTTGAGAGCTGTGAATGGTTTCGTGCACCTGCGACTATTTGAGTTAAATTCTTTAATGGATGAAACACGTTTTCAATAAATATTTATTTAACTAATTGATTGAGGAGCAGCAAAAATTGTATAAAGTAGTTTTTCACCAATATTCCACCATAATGGGTGAAACTTCTGTTGAAGCTCAGCCTGGTAGTTAGCTCAGGTGCATCATTACAGGTAACTACTGTGACAAATGCAGCACGCTTGATCAATCAATGAATCAATCAGTAATTCAGTCAGTCAGTTAGTCACTCATTTTAATTAAATATAAATATACATATTAGTATATAGATTGGAACTTACGTTTTGGATACAAAGGTGGGCGACACTTGGCCGTTTCAGCATTGTTGTTGTTGTTGTTGTTGTTGCCGTTGAGACTGCTGATGGCATGGGCCACGACGCTGCCCTCAGCAGCTGTTGCTCCTCCTCCTCCTCCAGTGGCTGCCTGCGACAGCGACGGCGGCTGCGTTTGTGGCAGCGGCGGCGGCTGTTGCTGTTTCATGGATCCGCTGCCGCCCAACACGCCGACGCCGCCGCCGCTGAAAAGGCGACGCTGCTGTAGAAACGCCGTTTTGTCTGCCTTTGTCCCGCTGCTTCTTATTGTTATTATTATTATTTATTTATGTTTTTTTTGGTTTTGTGATTTTGCAAAATGTGATGCTAAACGTTCTACTGCAATAGTTAAATGTTTATTGTTGGATCGGCTGCTTATCAGCGATCGAGATAAATGTGTGTACACATGTAGGTGTACGTGTATGTGTGTGTGCTGTGCAATAGAGTTGCTGCGCGAGTGCGAAAAGGAAAGCAAGTATTGCAAAAAAAAAAAAATAGTATGTGGACTTTTAAGGTTTCACACACACACAAACACACAGCTGGCCTATATTTACGTCCTGCTGACACCGTTAAATGCGTAATTGAAAACGAATTGCGCTCAATGAGCGCCAAAGCAACAACAACAATAACAGCAGCAGCAAACTAACGGTGCTTTGGGCAGCTGTTTCTTGCAGTCCTCTTTGCGGTACCAGCCGCTGCCTGCAGCAGCGGCTTCACCTTGACCTACACAATTACAATAATAATCGAGCGCAGCCTGAACAGCTCTACACAAACACACACAATAAAAAAATTAGGTTCAATTGAAATAAAATCACACGCAGATTTCTTATAAAACAAACAGAACTAACATAAACTATGTATATCCGTTGCACTTTGCTTTCAAATACCTTTCCACTCGAGCAACAATGTAAGACACAACCAAACCGCGGGTAGTGTAACTGACTATTGTGGGACTGAAATGGGTATTGCATATGTTAGCCCATAGGCGGGCACGCTGCCTAATGTAAAACTCAATATGGCACGTTATGATAACGTTTCTGTTAACTTAACATCAATTTTATTAATCCGCATTAACATGCCATTCACAGAATAGGCAGTGATTTTTTTTGGCGCCAAACTACAACATTAATAAATAATAATTAAATTTAAAAATTAACTGTGCTGGGGGTCAAGTAGTTTAAAATTGTTTAATTTATTTAAGTTAATTTCTCTCTAATGTTCATATGCATTGGACAAATTTATCGCAACGGCTGCCGATAGTGGGGAGTGTTAGTTAACGATATTTTTCTTACAATACATCGCCGAACTAGTAATTGAACTAATATCGATATAGAAGACTCTAGAAAACATCGATACAGAATCATTGTGAAATCGGTCCCCGTTGGATACACATCGTGTTCTCCGTGAATATTCTAAAAAACTAAATAAATTATACATTTTCGTCACGGTGAGTGGGCATTTACATTTATTTTATCAAATATATTGTTAGCCACATTTGTTTGGTGTTAAATGGTGAAAGTGCCCACGTCAATGCTCTCAGTGTCGCAGTTAGTGTGTGACATAGTAATTTGTTTTGTTTTTTTATGTGGGGGGCTCCTTTGGACGGCCGGCGGAGCACCACTTTTCGTGCTAGCTTAGCTTTTTTTTAATGGATACACACAATGCGACAGCGACTGCGGTTGATGGTGACTTCGTTTGCACGTCGGGTGCATGGGCACACTTTAGTGTGGTGTACTTGTTGTTGCGTTTTCAAAATGGCGGCCATTGCAGACAATTTGAGGAAAAAGTTTATAATAATTACAAAATATTTATCCAACAAAAACAGTTGTTTGAGTGTTGTTCAAATTGAAAAGAAAAAAAATGAGTGCGCAGATGTTTGTGTGTTTGTTTAGTTCGATTTATAAATACTGTACTTTTGATTATGACATATCAACTTGATTCTGGCCAACTTTTATTGTTATTTTCGTTTTACTTAATTGTATGCGTGTGTATACTGGCGCTCGACACACACACATACACATCCATACACACTGGTTGTGACACATGCGCATGAACTTTTGAGCATGCGTTTGTATGTGTGTGGGCTTGTTGGTTTTTGTGCACAAATGGTACAGCGTTTCTTCTAACCCCAATAACTGCAATTTCGGCATATCTACATGCATGTATGTATGCATGTTGCATTACACCCCCACACACACACAGCTGCATTTTGTCATTAGGATGTGCAGCTGTTTCATACGCACCAGCAAGATGCGATATTGTTTTGCGCGCGTTTAATGCGAACGACGCAATTTTCGGTTGGGCACCTTTCGCTCCCTGTGTACAGCTCTCTTTCTTTCTATCCCGCTCGCTCTCTGTCACATCTATTGCTATAAGCGCGCTGTTTTATGCACAATATTGCCAGCCCGTTTGCACATTTGGCATTCAAATGGGCGCCAAGTCTTTATGTTCCTTTATATTGCTTACTAATATTGTTATGACATAGGCAATGCACAAAAGGAAGCACCTGCGTATATGCATGTACATATACATTTGCGCATGCATACTTGCTAAAACACACGCGTATGTATTCGTGATCACCAATATTGGCATGGCACAATATGCATATGTAAATGCAAGCTGTGTATGTATGTACGTGCATATACATATTTACATGCATGTATGTGCGTCGTTTGCGCTGTGTATGCATAGGACATTCGGTGCATTGCGGTTCTTGTTTAGGAATAGATGGTGAACATATAATTAAAAAAACACCGGTGGATTTAATTTTTAAAAAAGAATTTCAGATTCATTAAAAATTCCAATACCAGAACATGAACTGATTTTCCGTTGTGTCCATCAAAATTATATATCTCTTAATATTATTTCTAGCTTGAGCTATGTATCTATAGCAAGATATTTATTGAATATAGAAAATATATATATAGACAACAGACACATTCATTAATAGGCATCATCACGGCATACTTTCAAATTCATGCATGGGTATGCAAGTTTTCGATGCCCACAAAAAATAGCGATGCTTTTTGTTTTTGCTTACTCGAGTGGCGTTTACCGTTTATTGCGGGCCTCCTAGAAAGTCTTGTGCATATTTTCCAAGCGAATGCGTTGAGTGTATGTGTGTGTTAGTGTGTTCCAGTATTTGTGTGTGTGCAGGTCTAAAACTAAAAACTACAACTCATTACTTCAACTTGATTGATTCTGCGCGCATAAAAAGCAATACGAAAAATTCACGACGCTCGAGTGGCATAGCACAAAAAAAAATTAAATAATAATGAAAAATAAAAGAAAGGCTGGGGCGAGAAAAAAAAGCGATTCATGCCGAGCTCAAGGCACACAACAAAAAAAAATGTATGCACTCACACAATGGCTCAAGTGGGCACTCAAAGCTGTGGGCTGCCGCACAGTCGCTGCAGCAACAGCAGCAGACGGGGACGACGACGACGACGACGTCGCAATTGAAGTGGAACTCTTGAAGTGTTCCCAGAAAGCAGCCCAATGCCCAAACCAAATACAAAGCTAAGGAAAACGCACAGCACGTATCCGAACAAAAGGAAAATTTCTGCAGCTGCTATGAAGCTAAAGATTTCAACCCTCGTCTTTTTGGCGCTGCTGCTGCTGCTGTTGCTGCCTTCGTTGCAGCCACAGTTTGCACATCCGCATCAGTCGCGCGCCAGCGCTCCAGCGCTGAGCGTCGCATTTGTGCCCAGCTCTCTCTCACGACAGAAAAACCAGTGCAGTGGAATCTAATCTACAAATTTCTTGCAGCTCGTTAAGTGAAAATGGCACGTACCAAGCAGACCGCCCGTAAATCGACTGGAGGCAAGGCTCCACGTAAGCAGCTGGCCACCAAGGCAGCCCGCAAATCGGCACCGTCCACCGGCGGCGTTAAGAAGCCCCATCGTTATCGTCCCGGCACCGTTGCTCTGCGTGAGATCCGTCGCTACCAGAAGTCCACTGAGCTGCTTATCCGCAAGCTGCCCTTCCAGCGTTTGGTGCGTGAAATTGCTCAGGATTTCAAGACCGATTTGCGTTTCCAGTCAGCTGCCATTGGTGCTCTGCAGGTAAGTAACGGCAACAATATCGAGGTGTCCACAATCGACAGTGTCAAACGTATCGCTCTCCAATTGCAGGAAGCCTCCGAGGCCTACTTAGTGGGTTTGTTTGAGGACACCAACTTGTGCGCCATTCATGCCAAGCGTGTCACCATTATGCCCAAGGACATTCAGTTGGCGCGTCGCATTCGCGGCGAGCGTGCTTAAGCGCAGCAAACACAAAAAACATCAACAAAAACAAAAACAAACAAACATAATACAAAAAAATCACATTCATATTATATACACAAGCAGCATAGTAATTTGTTAAACGAACCGAAACAAAATCAGTTCACTAATATTCGTCAATTGGAGCTTGATTTCATTTATATCTTACGCAAACATATACATAAATATAAATACTATATATATATACATATGTAGCATTATAATTGTATAACCACAGACAAAACAAAACAAAAAAAGAATTCAGAATAACGTGCATACTTATGCTTCGATTTATTATACATACATATATAAACATAATCTATGAATATTTTAATTAATAACTGTAAAACTCTTATTATTATTATTGCTATTATTAAAAATTTGTATATTAGTTTTTAAGTTTGTGGCCCGCCCGCTGCTCGCATTGCGTTGGTCGACGCCATCGAATCCGATCCTAAGATAGATGCCGTTGCAATGCCAGCCGTTGGCATCGCGCTGACGTCTCCAACATCGCCCTAACGAACTCCAACAGCGCATGCAACGTGTTGCCACAGGAAGCGTTGCACTCTAAACGGCACCGCACAGCGGTACCCTTTAAATAACAACACCATCCAAGATACAGAACCGAAAGAAGCCGCTGTGCGTCGCCAGCCGCCAGACACGATCATTGGGCGAGTGCGTGCAACGCTTCCTTTGGCAGCGTGATGCGTTGCATGTGCGGCAAGTCGGCGGCATGATGCCAACGGTTGTTGCAACAGCGTCGCGTTGCCGTTCAGGCGCAATGCGGTCAGCGGGCGGCTGGGCTAAATGAACAACATCCGATTTTGGTCAGCAAACATACATACATATATCAGAAATGAGTACACATAATACTGCAACCATTTTATATAATAATACTTTTACATCTTTTTTTTCACTTAATATTACATATATAATTTTTTGGAGGAAACAGAACTTAATGAAAAAGTATGGATATGTTGAACGGGCCCAACTGCCGACAGGCGGTGCGGTGGGCGTGGTAGTTGATTAAATAAGTTTTAGATTTACATGCATTTTATACGTTTAGACAAGGAAATAAATACAAACAGACAACAAAAAACAAAAACAAAACAAGCAGAAAATAAGTAAAAAGCAAAAAAACAAGTAACAAATTTTATAAACAAACCCCATGCAAAATGCAATATGCAAAACCAACCGCATTAACTAACAACTTCTTTAAAATAGTATATAATACATTCTTAAAATGTATGTCAAAAACATATATACATATGATTAATGAAATGTATTACGAATATGATCTATTCTATATATATATACACTTAAATAACTTATAAATGTTTACGGAACTTACAAGATATTCATACGATATATAAACACAAGTAACCCCTCCAACAATGCACTAAAACGAAAAGAGATTTGCAAATACAAGAAGTTGCATAGTTTGTTGCATTCAAAAAAACAAAAAAAAATAATTACAAAAATCTTTAAAATGTTTTTAGAACACAAGAGACAATTCAATAGAACACGTCAAAACAAAAATCCCCAAACACAAACTTAAATAAACGGTTTTTTCTAGAGAAGAAACCAAAAAAAAAAAGATTTTTCTTATCTACGGTACAGCTGCGACAAAACGTCATTTGTTGCTGTCGTAACAGCTATGTGTGCGGTGTTTGTATTTGTGTATATAAGTGTGTGTTGTGTGTGGGGAGCTTTTGTGTGGCCGCAGGTGCGGCAGTCAAAGGACTGGTGGCGCCATCTTTGGGTCAAACGCATTGCAGCTTGTTAAAGCATGCAGTTTGTTTACTTTTTCTTGGTCGAACTAGTTTTCAAGAGACTTGATACTTACCATTTACTTACAAACATACATAAATACATATGTATGTATGTACGTCATGCCCTTGGAAACTAATCTCACGAAAGCATAAGAAACTGTATCTATGTACATATGTATGTAAGTAAGCTAAGCTTATGCTAAGTCTCGCCTGTGTATACATGTATCTGACCTCGAGTTAGATAAAAATAGGATTTTATAATTTGAAAGAGATTAAATTCAACAATCTTATGCAAATAAGATCTAGGCTTAACTTAATTGAAGTAGATAAGATTGTTCTTATAATTGTAATAATCACGCTTGTAGCGACAATTAGCAATCGAATAGACGGCGCATAGACTTGCAAATGCTCTGCCACGTGATCATCAAAGGTATACAGTTATTACATTTAAAGTACAATAATTAACATGAGCGAGGTCAAGGAAAATATATTTTCCACATACATATGTATATATTTCCAACAAATGAAGCTAGGTCTAGCTAAGTTGATTTCCCCATCTGTTGCTATTCAAATATTGATGTACATAATTATTGAGCTGCTCGAATATGAAAGTTTTGCCAATTATTTTTATTTGCATTAACATTAAATATTTATTTATTGTTCATTTGCATTCCTTAATGAGATATATGTATATTACAATTATCTGTTTTGTATAACGTTACAAATTGCATGTGAGCGCAGCGTGACTTGGCGTGGAAAGTGTATTGAAATGACAGCTGCGTTGCCAGCTGGCTGCGTTGATTGGCAGTGGCAGGGCTGCCAGATCGATCGGCCGCGTTGGCTTGCGCGTATTTAATTTTCCATTCACACTCACACAATGGACAGCAACAAGTTTGGCAAACTGCAGCAGCAATTTCTCTGCTGTTATCCCGTCAATAAGATGGCCTGGTCGGTAAGTAGTCGAGGGTTATTTGTAATTTCGAATTGTTGCCACTTGCTTGCCGTACAGACGCTGGAGCTGCCGCTGGAACTGGAGGCGCAACGTGCTCTGATCGCTGCCACCTGTGGTCATCCGTTGAATCAACGGTACCCGGTGCGCCGTAGCTATCAGGAGGCGTTTGTGAAGCGCCTGATGCACCTGCTCAAGGATCACGAGGAGCTGCACGACGACATCTACGACAGCCTATGTGGCCAGCTAGCCAAGGCAACCATAGACGCCTCCACAACTGCAGCTGCTTCCCAATATGCCTACAAGCACTACATGCTGCAGCCGGACAAGTATATTACGCTGCGTGAATCCACAAGCTTTGTCAGCGAGGGCACCACCGGCCTGTGCACCTGGGAGGCGGCTTTGGTGCTGGCCGACTATCTCCTGGCGCATCCCAGCCTGCTGCAGGGCAAAAATGTTTTGGAACTTGGCGCCGGTGCTGGCCTGCTTGGTATTCTGCTCAAGCAGCCGGCGCTGCAGCTGCCCGTCGGCCAGGTGCTCATCACCGACGGCAGCGCCGCCTGCGTCCAGCTGATGCGCGAAAACATTGCTTTAAACTTTGCCGATCCAAGCGACGCGGCGACACCGCAATGTGCACAATTGCGCTGGCATGAGATCAGCAAGTTTCCCTGGTCGGAATATGCTGCACCCGATCTGCTGCTGGCCGCCGATGTCATCTACGATGATACCCAATTCTCGGCCCTGCTCGAGGCACTCGACGCCATCTACGAGCTGCGCGGCAATCGCTGCGAAATGCTCCTGGCCAGCACCGTGCGCAATGTGGATACCGTGCACGAGTTCATGCAGCAGCTGGGTGAGTTCAACTGACAGGACGAATCGAACTGACTGCCTGGCTTAAGGTTCGGTTCGTGGAGTCGTTTTATAAGCATTCCTGAGGCCAGGTATTGACTTAAACTTTGGTTTGTCATCTATTCTATTATTTTAATTTGCCCGCTCTACTGCAAATATTTCCAAGAGAAGTTGCGGGCTACAATTGAATTCTACCCAAAATTGGTTACACAAATCCAATAGTTTGGTGTCCGAATTATTTATGCTTTGGGGCTGAGCATCCCCAAAGGATTTTTCAGTTTAAAGCAAACCATTTTTGAATAAGACAGTTCTGATCGGCTTTTAGTTCGATCAACTTTGTACCGATTGGTTTGGTTTAAGCTTCAGTTTATAGGAATTCCGATTACGAACCATTTCGGTTTAAAATTGATTTGCAAGATGAGATATTGAATTTATCAAAGGGTGCCCGGCTCAGTATCATGTATTTGCTGAAGAATTAATTGGTACACAATTCTTTTTTGATTTTAAAGATATTTATATTTTGATTAGAGCGGTTTTAAATTGGACAATAGTGTGTAATATTTAGTTCTTGTACTCTGATATCCTGAGAAAATGTTTATGGTGCTATATTATAAAGTTGTCAGAGGAAGAAGCGAGGGAACGTTTAGAAATTCCTTGCATATATGCTATATATATGTATATAGAGTATACATTAGATATCTTAACATATTAACATATATACATATATGTACATGATACACTGTGATTATGTGAGCACAGGCAAGTTTATTGAGTCTTTGGTCCCGTGTTTGAAACAGTTTAGCTGATAAACTAATGAGTGTGTTTGTATTTTTACTTGCAGAGCAACATCGATACCAGGTAACGCCCTGTGCGAATGTCTCGGCCTGTGCCAGCCATTTCTGTCGGGATCAGACGGCCGCCGTGCAGATTGTGTGCATTAAACGTTAGAACTAGCTTTAATTAAACTAAACGAAAACAACAACAACAAAAAAGTAATACCAAAAAACAACAACATTAAGAACAAGAACAGTGTGAACATGTGTGAGCAAGTGCATCATTGATTGATGGTCGGTATGGTGCCATCGTTTAGCCAGCGCACATTCAGCTGCTCGATCTGATGCTTCATGAAGATAATGCCATACACCTCGTGCTGTATATCCAACAATTTGCTGCGGTGCGTGCGCGGCACCTTCATGCCAACGACCAGCGCCAGCAGAGACGTTATAATCATGTATACAAATCCCTGGGCGATCAGCGTGCTCTCATCCTTGGCATAGAAGTACGAATTATTCACATTTGCCACAAAATAATAGTACACGATGCTGGTGCTGACCAATTTGAGTGTGTAGGAGACAAAGATGATGCATTCGGTGAAACGCAGATGCGTTACCTCCAGCAGCACAATCTGCAGACTGGAATAACCCATGCCGAAGAGCACCAGGAGCAGCCAGAAAGTCACCTTGGAGCTGGTCGCACCGTATATAATCATTGCCAGCACCGTTAGCAGCAGCAGCAGCAGTTGCGTGGTCACAAAGTGCACCTTGGCAGAGTAAAAGCACAGGCAAACGATGGCCAGAACGCTGCCAGCGAATATGACCCAGAACATGGAATCGATGTGGGCCAATTCATCCAGACGCATCGCATCGTTGAGGGCAAACCAAAAGACCAGATAGATGAAGAGCGCATATTGGATGGCCTCCACGAAGAGCAGCAGCAGCGTCACGTGCCACTGTTGATTCTTGATGACATAGAAGAACTGCAGCCGCTTGATGACATCCGCGCGTGACTCAAAGATGCTGTTGTTCGCATTCGCAATCCGCAGATCGTTGTCCAAACTGTTGGTCATGTCTACCGTGCCCAGCACGTGCAGCACCTTCAGTCCAATTAGTACGGCCAGCATGACAATCGCTATCGATAGATAGGTGGCAGCAAAGTTCACATAGATGCCATCGATCAGTTGTTCCGTGGTTGCCTCCTGGCCGGCATACTGCTCCAGATTCTTTACATATGTGCCGCCAATTAAGCTCACCGCAGACGCAATGCCCAGCAGATAGCAGCTACAGCAGCCGGATATCATTAGGGACCGACTGCCCTTCGAGCTGATGGTGTGCAGGAATCCATAGCCAGCCACAAAGGTCAAGCTGTGCGCCACATATGACATATAGGCGCCCACGTGATCTGTGATCAAACCAAAATTTATATTACAGATTCTCAGACAGTTGAGTTAAATGAGGAATTCAAGATATCGTATAGATCCCAACTTGTCAAGTGCCTTTCAAACCAACCACGAGCTGATTGTTACCTTCAATCGGAACTCAGGTAAAGCCCATATAATAGGTAGACCTTATATGCCTATGCTCTCTATATATTCCCCATGCTCTAGACTCTAGTCTAAAGCATTTTAATTCAACTTTTTGAGCAACTGATGGGTAAGGCATGACCAGCTGGCATTTATATATTTATTATTATTTATAGGTAATTCGGCACGCCGAATATTCAAAACTTCTAGAGATCTATCACATATACATAAGTGCTTAAGTACAAAGCATTATTGCCCTGGTAGTTCACTTTGATACGGTTTTTCAGATTTTTGCCGAGTTTTTCCTTTTGCTATATGATATAGTCCAAAGCCTTGTTTCCTAGTTTCCATAGTTACAGACAGACGGACACGCGGACATGGCTATATTGATTCCTTTATATGTAAGACTAATGAGGCAGGAGACGTATCCTTCTATGCTCTACAATGGTAGCACAACTAGCTGAAAATCCGCCCAAATGGCGCTGTCTTCTGGATGATACACTTTGACTAAGGCTAAGCAAAGGGAACGCCTCTTCGTGGGATTTGGACTCACCAAAGCCATCGGCAAAATAGAAACAGCTGGAGATTACATTGAATACGCCCGCCGCCAGCAGTATGAATGGCTGCCAGTAGAGAATGCAGTGCTTGATATACTTTAACGCCAGCAGGCCGACGGCGGTGAGGAGTGACAGGCAGGCGCCCAATATGAGTGGTCCATAGTCATTGAGGTTGGCCTCCAGATTGCGCTCGGCCACAAAGGAGCAGATCGTGTAGCCAAAGATGAGGCCGCAGGGCAGAAAGCATAAACAGACTGTATAAAGATTAAAATGTTATTGTTTATATAATGAGATATGGACGTGGATACTTACCCACATAGCTGGGCGCGTATTTGAAAAACTTGTGCACACATGTGCTCCATAAATTCGACATTTTCATTAAACTGCTTGAAATTCGTGTCGTGACTAATGCATAATTGTTTATAGTATTCAAATTTAAATTGAATTGAATTTTCCGCGAGAGGATCTTGGCCAGCAAATGCCAGCGGAGAGGTTTGAAATGCGACTGAGAATTGTTAATGTCAAATCATGCGCAGAGTTGATTAGATAAAGTCCACAACAAGGCGGCACCTGCATGATGACTAATCCCGGCCAGGTGAAATAGGGCCCCAGCCATGTGTGTGGATAAACGGATGCCCACAGCAGCTGATAAGATGGCAGTTGGCGTGTTGGCACATTCAAATTCATGACCATCGATTTACCGCTCTCCCTGTAGCGCCCCTTCAGAGATATATACGCGAAGCTTTGCTGCTGATAATAAACCTAATCTTTCCGCTCCGGCTCTGATAATACCTCCCCGTTGGCCCCGGCCCAATAAAAGCTCCCCCGGGAGCGTGTAAAGTGTGCGCTACTTAAGTGGAGCAAACGTTTGCCTGTCACTTTCCATCTGCCTCTCTGCCCAGGTGAACAGGCGTGGTGGGAGGGGCTGGTTTATCAGTTTGTTTACTTTTGAGCGCAGTTTGGCCAAGGGTTGATTGTTTGTGAGAGCAGCGACACAAGCCACAAGATTGCCTCGACGTCAAGCGACTCTCACATTTTATTGACGAAAACTTGAAATGTAGAGAAGGTCGATCTTTTAATTTGCCAAACGATTATCTTACAATTATCAAGTTAGAAATATAAAAATGCTTGCAACTATCGCAAAACTATCTCCGAGGCGACACGCTTTGGTAAAAGATCTATTTTGTATATGTGCAGAAAAAATCGCATACGCATCTTCCTTTAAGCTAAATATGTAAATAAAAATAAATGGCGATGCATTAGCTAGAAGCATTTGTGACGTCATGCGCAGCGGGAGCGTGCAGAAAGAGTTGCCACCTTTTTGGGCACACAAATTCGCATATTCGCTGTTGCGTAAGAGGGAAAACATGCACCGGCCACACATACAGACGGGGATAGGGTTAGAGAGAGAGAGAGAAAAAGAGAGCTCGCGTTTGCGCTTTTGAGCCCAGAGGACGACCCAGTAACAGGGATTTGTGTTTCCTTTGCCCGCCTGATATCACTTCCGGAATTTCGCTGCAACGACAACAACAGGCGACAAATTCAGCGCAGGAATTCTGCATTCGTAGACGCAGCTGGCGCTGAAGTTGCCAGAAAATCCAAAGCCTCGCTTTTGCCAAGAATGCTCAACGCGCTGTTTTAGACTAGCCCCAACAGCCGGCCGGCTGGAGCTATTATTAATCCCAACTAGCGGCCACAATCATGGAAAGGACTGCAGCCGCACAACGTGGCTAACTGCGTGCGTTTGTGTGTGTGTGTGTGTGTGTGCGTGTGAATTGGTGTGCTAGTGTTTAGCGCCATGTATGTGAGCATCTGGTGCCACAATCTGAATTTGAGCAGCCGCAGCCTGGCCATTGCTCTGGTGGTCTGCGTGACGCTCGTCTACTTCTCCTACAGCTTCAATGCCTGCCTCTTTGCCAGCATCAGTCGCTCTTTGCAGCAGGTGAGCTACCGTATATGCAGTCCAATCCGCTTTGGTTCTCACTGTTCAACCGCACACAGAGCAACCTACGCAATTTGCTGACGCTGCAGCGGCGCAATGTTAGCACAGATGCCGGTACTGCTCCCGAGGCCACCTCCAGTACGGCTTTGATGCCCAATAGCACCGCCAGTGTGGCCAGCATTGGCAATGGCATTGCTAGCGTCGACGGTGCGCCCAAATATCAAATGCTGCGCCAGCAGGGATTGCGGCCATCGCGCCATTTGCCAGACACGCTCATCATTGGCGTTAAAAAGAGCGGCACCCGGGCACTGCTCGAGTTTATACGCCTGCATCCGGATGTGCGTGCCGCCGGCTCTGAGGTGCACTTCTTCGATAGGCACTATCAGCGCGGCCTGCGCTGGTATCGCCATCATATGCCCTACACCATCGAGGGCCAGATCACCATGGAGAAGACGCCCAGCTATTTTGTCACAAAGGAGGTGCCACAGCGCGTGTATCACATGAACCCGGCCACAAAGTGAGTAGAAACCACATTCTTAATATTTCCACTTTGATCCTACGAATTTACCTTAGAGTAAAACCTGCCAAAAATTTAAATATATATTTAAGTATATATGAAATGAGGCCCCTTTATTGTATTGGACTCCCGACTCCCAGATATTTGTAGTAGGATTTAAGGGGTATTAAAGGGTGATATTAGGCTCGACGACATAGAACTCCGACTTGCCCTTAATGAAAGATAGTCACTTTAGATAAATATAGTTTTCTCTTCTAGTCTTACAAAATAAATGGGTTAAATTATTTAACATAATAAAATAGCTCTGTGCAAGAAGTCCATAAAGTATATACATTAATAGCCGAGTCGATCTAGCAATGTCTGTCCGTCCGTATGTATGAACACGTCGATCTCAGCACCTGTAAGAACAGATATTTGAAGTTTTGAACGTAGATCCCGCGTTTCATTTAATCGATTATTTGCTCCGTTTTCATGATATCGATAATACCAATATCGAAATCTTGTCTTTTGAGCATATATTGGGGCTTTTTAGAATTAAATTATAAGATAAGTGATATAACACACAGATCCAGAATGTTTCACTTTTTGAATGTTTTACCCTGTTCCCCACAAAAATTTAAAGAACCAAACAAGTTTTTTCACAGGTATAGTATTTTACTTTGATATTTACACCCATATGGATGCCAAATTTATGCCCTACAAATTGTATTAATATCGGACAAAGCAAGGTCAATCAAGAACGAATTTTCCGTACATACGTTTAAGGGAAAGGGAAGAAGTGCGTGTCTGTGTGTGTGTGCCTGCGTATATGTATTGTGGAAGGAGCTAGAATGTTTGTCACGGGGTTCAAAGAATCTGTTAGTCGGGACACTTCCCACTAGAGGACTCTTACTTGTTGGAATATCTCTTTCTAGAATCAGAACTTCTTTGTTTTACTTTGACTACTGGTCCTTGAATTTTCATAACTGTTCACATGCGGATTGGTACTATTATCATCAAGTTGGAAGTGATCTTTTAAAGAATATGTGTATTTTCTTGTATGGATTCCATCTCTTAGACTGCTGATTGTGGTGCGAGATCCGGTGACCCGCGCCATCTCGGACTATACGCAGGCGGCTAGCAAGAAGGCGGACATGAAACGATTCGAGCAACTGGCATTTGTTAATGGCAGCTATTCTGTGGTGGACACCAACTGGGGCCCAGTCAAGATTGGTGTCTATGCGCGCTATCTGGAGCACTGGATATTGTACTTTCCGCTCTCGCAGCTGCTCTTCATAAGCGGCGAGCGATTGATTATGGATCCGGCCTACGAGATTGGACGTGTACAGGACTTTTTGGGTCTAAAGCGTGTGGTTACCGAAAAGCATTTCTATTTTAATGCCACCAAGGGATTCCCCTGTCTATTCAAATCGGAGGCACGCTCCACGCCCCACTGTTTGGGCAAGACAAAGGGACGCAATCATCCGCATATCGATGCCAATGCGATTGAGCGGCTCAGAGAGTTCTACAGGCCGTTTAATAATAAGTTTTATCAACTGACTGGCATTAATTTTGCCTGGCCCTAAAGCTAACTATTAGAGCGAGTGAGAGCATTAAGCAGAGGGTGGGAGAGATAGAGAGAGAGAGAGAGAGAGATGTTGTTGCAGCGGAATTTAGCAACAGACTGATATTGTTGATTGCATTTTTTATACATACCATTGTACTTATACATAGAAGATATATATACAAACATATATGATATTTGCTATCGATGTGATGCAATTGCTGTATGTTTGAAAGATACGCTACGTAATCTTGCTCAATTATTGAAAACAATATGATAACAACAAAATAAACGGTTCCTTCTCTCAATACACAACGCACAAACACACACACACACATAACTATTACAACCAAAACTACTATATATAATGCCTAAAACATATATATACATATAAAACGCATAGAACAAGTAGAGCTTACTACGTATTCCTACAGAGTATGAGCATGAAGATAAACAGAGAGCTACGCATCCAGATCCTAAATCAATTACTTAAAAGACACTATATAAAAACGTACTGATAGCATGCGATTAGGCACACGCACACATACACACACACACTCCCTATATAAAATTCATATGCAATTTACGCATACCTACATATATACATATATATATATACATAGCTCAACATCTAAATTGCATGTTACAAAACGGCCTAGCTAAAAACTTCAATTATTACAATTTAATAAAAAGATTTCATAAATGTGGCTTACACTTGCTTTTATATTCAAAGTTTGATATCCAAATATATAATAGTTCGATTTGGTACGGTCCTGCAGATCTTTTAAGAGAATAGTTGCTGAGTTTGGTTAAGATATATTAAAGAACATAAAAGTTTGTAATACGACAGATTCTCTTATCGAGATATGGGATAAAGTGGTCCGATTTTGATAAGCTCCCAGGTTTATAGAACATATATTGAAAAACAAATGAGCTCTGCATACAGATCATACAATATCTATATGAGACTATACCAAATCAGATTCGGCCAATTCCGACAAATGTGGAAACAGCCAGATGGACAGACAGACACGGCTCTATTCACTCTGCTTTATTTATTTATACAAGTCGTTTTCGGGTTTTACAATCGTACACGTGATTCCATAATTTCCGTGATCTTTGGGAAGATATGTTACAGCGCCTTGTGTTCGTCGCTTGTTTAAAAACCAGCCACACAGCCTATTTTACGATAGTCCGAATTGATGGAAATGCTGTCGTTATTTTGGGCAATGCCACAAATAACTGAGCCACGATTTCGATAGCGTTCGCACTGATGTCCTTTGGCCTGGAGGCTGTCGACATGTGCTTGGAGCATGCCGTATTCGTACTGTATCACATTGGGCTGCATCTGATGATGGAATCTGTTGGCATCGATGGCCTTTTTGATGTCCGCTTGCTGCCAGAGCATGCGAACCAGCAGCGGCACAAGAGCCGAAATGATTTTTGTGCCTCCAGCCGCGCCCACCACCAGTCGTACTTGACCGGTGGAGCGCTCCGTAACAATGACTGGAGACATTGATGACATGGGCCTGGCACCGCCAGCTATCACATTCCTGCCATCCACATACGGCAGATCGAAATAGTTCTTCAGATGCTTCATAGAGAAGTCGGACATGGCATTATTGAACAAAACGCCAGTGCGTTTGCCCATGCGTCCACTGCCAAAACTGCAAGCAATTGATGAGCATGATATCGGCCAGAAATTCAATTCAAATTCTCACTTACTAAAAGTTTAAGGAACTGGTCACTGAAACCGCATCATTATTGTGCAGCACCGAAATATGCGATGTGCCATGCTCTTTACGCGATTGTATGTCCGATAATGCCCCATAGTGCTCCGAGCTGTTGTACGTTTTAGTATCATCAATCAGTTTGGCGATGCTGGCGGCAAACGTTGGACTTGTCAGCTTGGCCAGTAACTGTGTGCAAAAGGAACAAGACCATAGCAAAGAGTTAACAAAATGACAAAAATATACAAATACTATACAATTTTAAACAAAAGCAAAAACAAAAAGTTAAATTGCCGTTCAAAAGTGCCTAAGACAGCAATGCATGGATGCTTGCTGGGAATCCGTTTCTTGAGCCGGCCGACGCCGAGTTATTTCTTCTAGAATTATATATTGTACAAATGACAACAATTTGATATAACAAACATTGTGTATGAAAAACAGATTTTGTTCATGAAAACAACTGAGACAGAAAGATAGTATTCTGTGCAAGATAAAGAGAGATGGGAGTATACGCATATGCGTTTTGCAGAAAAAGATGCTTAACCTCTTCATCAGCTCCATCCTCCAATTGCCAACGCTGAACAAAACCAAATTTCAAAGCCTCCACTATGCGATGGATTTCCAAGGGACCCAAATCTCGTGCTGCTGCGAAGTCCCCGCGATACGGATGCAGTATGTTCATTATAAGGCCAAGAATGTGTCCACTGCCTGGCGGTGGCGTCAAATGCATATCATACTCATCTAACGGTACAATTATAGAATCCTTTAGTTCAGCTTGTGCGCTCGACAAATCGGCTATGGTTATGCCGCTGCCAATATCGCGCAAATCACAATGAAGCTTTCTTAGCAGCGATCCTTTGTAGAAGCTGCGTGGTCCTTTTAAGGCAATTTGTTCATAAGTGTCGCATAGTTGCTTGGGCGGCTGTATATGAGTACCAATTGGCCAGAAATCACCCGTCGTGGGATCGACAAACATTTGGCGCAGTAGTGCATCATTTTTGATCATATACCCATTCAGTATGAGCGCATCGTATTGATGTTTATAAAGCTGATATCCGGCCAGGCACAGCGAGATCGTCGGTATAACCAAATCCTTCCAAGGCAGCTTGCCGAAACGCTCATGGGCCAACGCATAGCCCAGCAGCTCGGTGGGCACTGCGATTGACCAGGCGGACTGCTGCAATTGTTGTTCGCTCTCAAAGACCGTAAAATTCTCGGGCGAGAGAGAGCGTGGTGCAATCTCCCGGCTGAAAATAGTATATGCCCGTCGCTCCTTGTGCATATAAATGTTCATGATCATGCCGCCACCCAGCCCCATGCTCTGCATCCCCGTGAAGCCATTGCAGATCAGTGCGGTCAGCGCAGCATCTACCGCACTGCCGCCAAGAGCCAGGGTTTCCCTATACGAAAAATACAGAATTAGTTGCTAATTGATGGAATTTATTTGCGCATACCTGGCTATCAGACTGCAGGGAGTGTTGTCCGTGCATATGCCTGTCTGCTTGAATTTGTGCAGCCGCGAACTGGAGGGCGGCAATGGTTCCTCCGGATTTGGTGGCTCCCTCGGTGCATTCCGTTTGCCTAGAAAATCCATTGTTTAGTTTCCAAATAAAATACCCTTCATATGGCTTACGCCTACCACGCTTTGCGACAGGACTATGCAAGTATATTGCAATTAGCACACAAATTAGTGCAAAAATAGACGAGTACCAACTACAAATCCATTGCAAGTGCATAACTGCTTAATCCAATATTCATATTTATTTTCAATTCGCCTTATTTTCCATGCTTTTCGCAAAATGTAAACAAACAATTGCAGCAATCGATAGGCTGGCATATCGATATATGCCATAAGCATGTGCGATAGTGCGAAGGATACTATCGATACTTTTGGCGATATGATTTTTAATTAAACAAATTAGAAGTTTATTAGCAAATATTTACAATTATGTAAATTTAAATAAATTAATTTTCTAACATTTTTTTATTTTACCAACAAATATTTTAATACACATAGAAAATGTCCTTCAGACACTGGACTAAACTATTTCTAAACGATATATTATTTGTTTGACAAATGATTTTAAATCTTAAACATTTATATACAATTTTAAAAGTACTTGAGAAGCAGTAAATTTTCTCTTTTAAATGTTCAGCTTGTTGGCATTTCGCATTCGATTCGATCATTTGGTGGACTTTGAAGTTCGCATGACTTAATAGTTCATTCATTCATTCTTAAGTATTTTTACTTAAATGCATTTGAATATGCATGCATATATGTTTTAAGTGGGCATGCTCATTTTTCTTTATATGTTAAGTTTTAATATGCTCTTTGGCTTAGGTTGCAACCCTAAAAATAACAGCAAAATCCTGCTAGCTGACCCCATGACCTGTTCGGGCAGAGCATCTATGTATGTATGTACATATTTAACTGAAGTCGTGACGTTGTTAAATGCTGTCAGTTTGTGGCAAATTTAATAAATAAAAGTTATGGCACCTTTGTAATTGGATTTTCTTTGGTCACCAACACTGTTGATTCCCATACAACTATTGCAATTGATTTGTGCATCCGCTTTGCAGCACTGCAAATCTGCAAATATGCACTTAATGTGTAGATTTGTGTATATATGTATGTATGTATGTATGTGTGTGTGCATTTAAGCACATGCATACAAACAATCAGCATGAACATGAATGAAAATTTAAAAGCCATAAATCTTGCACTTTTATACACTTTCACACTACGCTGCGTGGCAATCAAATTAACTGAACAGAACTGAGAAACAGGAAGAGACGGTCCGGTTCGTTGATCGTTGGGCACATCTGGGATCGGAATGGATGAATGGATGTCTACGTGTGTGCGTGTGTGTGTGTGTGTGTGAAAATCGGAATTGGATGGCATCTTGTCTGCCTGCAACATGGCTAACTAATTCCAGCACGCGTCTCAAACTACTCGCATGTTGTATGACGAAATGTACACGCCAAATGCCTCTATCATGGCACCTGTCAGACGTCAGCGGCGGCTTAACAGCTTAAATGACTCAACCAACGATGCCGATGCCGAGCTGTGATGTTTAGGTGACGAGGGGCGGAGTGGGAAAGGGGGAGGCAGGCGGGTATCGGCTGCTGCTGCTGCTCCAGATTGTCAGCCGCGTCAACACCTTGGCAGCGACAACAACTCAACTCAACATAATTTGCCTCAAGTATTTGTATGTGATGCAGTATTTATTTTTAATAACACTCTACAGCAAAATTTCGTACGAGTATGTATCTAAAAAGATTGCAACACGAAAGGAGCAGCCTTCTATGCGATTTTCATGGGTATGCTTAGCGAATTTTTAAAGGTATTTTTCAGTCAATTAATTGTTTTTGTTACCCCTGTCACTTAAATACAGAACGCCTTGCTATGCGATTCTCATGAATGTATTTGTTGCTTTCGATTGAAGCTGAAGTGTTCTATTAACCAAGTGTTTCATCTTATCTAGAGCAATCTTGCTTGTGTTTCTTTTTGTTGTTCCGTTTTGTAGCTTGTGTTGCACAGTGTTATCATCAACGTTGACAATGTTGTTGCTGATGTGCAGACGGCAGGTGCAAACAGGCGCATTGCTGGAATTGCCTTTTAATTGTCTCTGGTTGCTTTGATGTTTGCTGAGCCCGTGGCATAAAAAAGTTGATGCAGTTAATCTGGCCAGGCTTAGCGGGCGCTTTTCAGCTGACTGTCATCGATTGGATCTCGATGCAGGCACGCTCGGCGCACGGCACTCGACACTCACAAGAGTTTTTCCAAAAAAAAAAAAAAAAATTAAGAGAAGTGCAAGCCATGTATGGAGTGGGTACGGACTGGGATCGGGGTGGGGTTGTTGCTGCTGTTGCCGTGGCAAGTGAAAACATTTTGTTTTTCGCGTAGATCCCGATCCCAATGGCAACGGCTGCCGCTGACATGTTGTTAAGTTTTATTTTTAAGGGACGGGCCCACCATTCCACAACAAATGCGACGTATTCGTTGCTGCTGCTGCTGTTGTTGTTGTTGTTCTCTCGTATTTATAGACCTGGCCCTGAGGCCGTTTTCACAGTTGGCTTCATTCAGTGCGCCCGCGGCTCACGTCCAGCGGCCGCTTCCTCCCTGATCTTTTGCATGTGTTGACGCCCCTTCGTTTGTTTCCATTTAATGTGCCAGCTCTTAGTTGGAATAGATGTCTGCAGCATACTTGCCATCCACTTGTACAACATATTTTAATTTAATTGCGTTTAATTTGAAACTAACAGACACTTCGCCCTTCGCATACACATAGCCATTGTCTGAGCATTGATGTTTGGCTGATTTGTAAAGTTCAACAGTTCTAGAAAAAACATTTCACAATGTTTTGCAGCTGATACCCGGCGCCCCCGATGCCCGGCTTGTCCCTCAAAGACCGCTGGCGGGATTTACTTCCTCAGAGCATAGTACAAAAATTATGCTGTGCGATTTTCTACTTTGGAAGAGATTTACCAAATATGTACTTAATTAATGTTTAATCCAGATCTCAAGCTTCCAACACTTGAGTGTTTTATTATGCATTCAGTTTTTAGTCTTGTTTGATTTTTCATCTAAGGATTATGAATTGTTGGAAATATCATTTTGTTCGAGTATCCTGAGGTAAAACTCTTTCCAAAAATAATTGCTTACCAGAATTTAGTTACAAACCCTGTTTTGAAGGGTTTCTTGAAGCTGCGATAAGGGTTTTTTAAATCTGATTTTGAGCTCCCTTTTTTCGACTGTCAAAATTTATGCCAAAAGAATTTTCCTCTAGAAGAAACTTGATGTACACTTTTTTTAAACCCAAACTTAGCCTTGTTTCATTTTGGAAAACCATTTGGATCATGATTTTATTTATAAAGATCGTATGGAATTTCCTGCATTTTGTTCTCTCCAAAATGAAGGAGTATCATTTGGATCATAGTTTCATCTATTATTCGAATCGGAATCTTATCCAGTTAAATAATTTTGTTGATATTCTTTTAGAATATTAACAAGTTTTACAAAGAAATCTTTGCATAAATCGTAATTATCCTCATCTAGTTGCCATTGGATTTCTGGCCAAGATTTCTTTAGGGCTTTCTGTGAGTCTGGCTGTGGAATTCAGTAGTTCTTGTAAGCTCGTACGTGAAGCAGGCCCGGCAAACAAAAAAAGCGAAAAGTTTATTCAAAATTTCTATAAATATTAAATATATATATTCTTTGAGTATTTGTTTGGACGATCTGAGCCGTAGCAAATAATGCTTCGGCTTAGATCGGGATCGCGCTTGCTGGAGGCATCGGTGCGCAATCATATGACCAGGACATATGGGCTTGCATCGGCAATGCCCTTCGTCGAGGCGGTAAATGATGATGTGGATATGGTTTACTGCAAGAAAAAGGACGAGAATGTAGGCAAGGCCAAGCTTGAGAAGGCCGCGAAGGCTGCGAAGATGAAGAAGGATGCCGACATACAGGGCGGCAAGCCGCCTGCCAAGGAGGGGGCCGCCAAAGATTGTGACAAAAAGGACGAGTCGGCAAAAGCAAAGCCCAAACCGAAGGAGGCACAAATGAAAACATTTGAAATCTATCGCTGGAAACCCGGCGATGAGCCCAAAATGCAGACATTCAAGCTGGACTTGAACAAGTGCGGCGCCATGGTACTAGATGCCCTGATCAAGATCAAAAACGAGGTGGACGCAACGCTCACGTTTCGCCGTTCCTGCCGTGAGGGCATCTGCGGCTCCTGTGCCATGAACATCGATGGCATCAACACGCTGGCCTGCATCCAGGCCATAGACAAGAATGTGGGCAGGCCGTGCAAGATCTATCCGCTGCCGCATCTGTATGTGAAGCGTGATCTGGTGCCGGATATGTCGCAGTTCTACGATCAGTATCGCTCCATCGAGCCCTGGCTGCAGCGCAAGGACTTGGACAGGGAAATCGGCAAGGCGCAGTATCTGCAATCGTTGGAGGATCGCAATCGTCTGGACGGGCTGTACGAGTGCATTCTGTGCGCCTGCTGCCAGACCGCGTGCCCATCGTACTGGTGGAATAGCGAGAAGTATTTGGGTCCGGCTGTGCTGATGCAGGCCTATCGCTGGGTAATCGATTCCCGCGACGAGGCCACCGATCATCGTCTGTGCCAGCTGATGGATCCGTGGAAGCTCTATCGCTGTCACACCATACTCAACTGCACCAATACGTGCCCCAAGAACTTGAATCCGGCCATAGCCATTATACAGTTGAAACAATTGCTGGTCGGCATGAAGAAGAAACCGAAACCAAAGCTCCAGACCGATCTATTGCTCCAGAATCAAATGTAGTGCTTGCAAAATTGTGTAATATTGATATCTTTCTTATTTTTTCTCATTCCCAATTCGAATAACTTTTCGCTCGCACACTAACGCAACGGGGGATGCGTCTTTAATTGGACATATAACGTCTCAGGGACTTGTTGCGACTAAGGACATTCATATGCGATACACTTAATGCAATCTCAAAATATGAGACGCCCAACTGATCTGTATACAAATAGTACTCGACTCCTTAACAATCATTCCATTACCATTAAAAAACAAAAAGACGTACAATAACTTTACATTTTTCACAAATACCTAGAGCTCTTCGCAGATTGAAAGGGGATTCATTGGCTAAAAGTGATAATAAAAATGTGTGCTGTTCAATTTCATTATGTACATAATGATAATGAATAATAATAATAGTAAAAATAACAGTAAAAAAGACTCCTTCATAAGCCCAAGAATTTGGTCAAATCTTACGTTGTCATAGTTTTAGCATATAAATGGAATAATTCGATTTTAATTTATAATTGCCCTTTCTACTGAAAATATTGCACACCGTAAATATTTTCATATCGAATTTTCGGGCTAAATCAAACACTTTTCTAACAAATATTGTTAGCAAACCAATTTCTCCAAAGACAGTCGAATCATCTCATATCATTTCCAAAACGTTCCTTTGTTTTTTGTTCCTGCAATATCTATTTTCTAGTATTTTCTGTGTTATAAATTGAGAATATCATTTTCTCATTAATATTTTAAAAACGTGGAACAAACCAAAGTTTGACCAAGGTTTTGGTTCAAGAACGTATGAATTTGGTTTGACGAACCGAACCTAAAAACCGAACCTGGGAAGCATAAAGCGAACCACTGACTCTTTTTTCTGGAGTTTCTAGCCCTGGTTAAGGCAAAGCCTTTGTTTTTTTGGATTAAAAAGCATCAATCAAATGTTTATTATTTAAAGTTAGTAATTAATTAAAGAAAAATTATAATTTTGGATAACTATACATTTTGTTTTCACATTTCGAAGAGCTTAATAAGAGTTTCCTAAGTTAACGAAAGTTTTAGACTGGTTCCTTTTAAAAATACCAAAAATGTAGTTCGTGTAAAAGATTTTCTCATCCTTGAAGCCAGGTTTTCGTAACTAATATAATTTCTTAGTTGTAATAATAAGTTAATTATTTTTCATTTTCTCTAAATTGGACTTTTAGCCAAAAGGGTGAAGAATAAAATGAAATGATTTTTCTGTGGAACCAACTGAATAAATGGAACTTATGTTGAACGTATAAATGAATTTATAGAAAAGAATTTATAAGTAATCAAGGCTGATTTGAACACGGAAATATTTTCTTATACTCTTTTTTTTCGCTTGGCTTGGTTTAACTGAAAAGTCGTTTCGGTGAGGCCTCGACCAAGGCATTCATTTATTTTTCTAACCATATTTGGTAGATGCCATTTTTGGCTAAATGACCCATTAAGGGCACTTAAAGAATAATTAAACAATCTATATTATATGTGAACCAAAGCTGGATTCGAGGAAGTAACATTGTGTTGACGAACTAAACCTACAAACGCAATTTGTTTTGAGCGGTGAACCGAACCACTGACATTTCTCAGAGTTCCCAGGACTTGCAGACCTTTAAATGATTCTATGGAATGCTTTGAACAATAACAGAAAAACATATTGACTTTTAGTTGGAGAGCGACTTTCAAGAATATGTTGACTATTCTGAACAAAAACGCTGTTACCCTTACAAATATAAAATTTCTAAGTAATGCTATGTAATATAAAAGAAATTATTCGGAAAAGCTTGCGTATTGCGTGCTATGCAGAAGTGCTCGGAACAGGATATTCGTTAAGCTCAAAAGCCTAACGAATGACTGTGAATGAGTTGTTCAGTTGAAATGACTCATTCGGCTAATATTTTATTTTATTTTATTTTACTTATATTATTCTCTTGCTCCGCAGATTCTATTTACGCAGCAGCAATAATTAAGCGATGCATACACACACAAATATATACTATTAAATATTGAATATATTGTACGCTCAATAATTTTCCACAAATACGCTCAATAAGTTTTTTCAATCAAATACATTCATTCATTGCGAAGCTTTGTTAGATATTTCATGAATGTACATACATACATATGTATGTGAGCATGTTCTAAAGTTGATTTATTTGTGAATCATTTCATGGGTTGATCTTGAATTCGTGTTGCGGAACTTGAATGTGCGCGTCACAGTTGACCAAGTTTGTGGCTGCAGCTTGCTAAAAGCTTTTCACTCGCCCTCTCTCTCTCTCTCTCTCGCTCTCTGATGTGATGCTCTCTCCCTCTCATGAGCAAAATAAATACATTTCTAAAAAATACTTGCACAACAATTATTTGCATATGCGAAAGTAGGCGGCTCTCAGCTGCATGTGGGCGATTATATACATATATATATATATATATATACATATGTATATAAAAATATATATATCTGCCCACGTAGATATATGGCTAGGGCCCCGTAAGCGTCGCCACGTGCAGCGGCATACCAACAGAATCAAATCTGAGCGGCAACACGACGGCGAAAAAGCTCAACGTGGTGTACGTCACCGACTCGGGCCGGAGGTGGCCCGAACGGAAGCTTTTGGACGCCTACAAAAACCAACCCCAAAGCGAAAGCCGCTTCGCAAATCAGTCGCAAAAAGTACGTCGCCAGAACGCAAAAAAATAAACGAGAACTGGGCGCTGCAAACCAAAAAGAATTCAAGCAAAAATATATCAAACAAAAATCTAAGAAAAAAATTTAAAATAAAAACAATAACAAATTTATTGAGAAATCTCTCAAATTGAATCTTTAAACCAAACAGCAGCTGCATACATATATATATATATATATATATATATAATTTATATATGTATATATAAAATTCTAGACGTGTTTTTTGTAAAGGTGCGTTCAACTAAATTTGGGAAATTTTGTATCCCTTTTTTATTTATTTTTTTCAAGTGTGTGCCCAAAATTTTGACTGAGATTTGTTGCCAATCAAAACAAGTGCAAGACACTTCTAATTTTTTTTTCCGGCACAGCGGATTTTCTAGCTGTTGCTGCTGCTGTTGTTGTTGTTGTTGTTTTGTATTGTTGTGTCTACTGTAGTTAACGATTATCATCTATTATTTTGCATTTACTCAACACCTGAACACAAACAAACAGGAAGGTAGCCACAGCAACGCGTAGCGGGAGCAACGGACGAGTCGTCGTGACCAGGAGCAACAGCAGGAACAGGAGCCGGAACAGGAGCAGGCGCAGGCAGCGCGACGAGGCAGCTAATAAGGAAGCCAGCACACACACACACGTACAACACCTACATACAACACCCACCCACACACACACAGAAATTGATTAAGATGTCATGGAGATATGCGGTAAGTGGCCCAAAATGAACTTCAAGACAGCACCAAGTGCATTCGCTCCTGGTTTAGTTTAGCTTAGTTTCGTCCCCTCCAGCCTTGTCCTGTGCTCTGGTCACACTTTCGGGCAACTGTCAGCTAGAGCAGCTGATGGTTAGCAGCTGACCATGCTGTTGATGCTGTTTTCACCATGGCGCTGCTGACCTTGAGCGCATCTTCATGTGGCTGACCCAATTTGTGGCTACATTAGATTACAAAGGCAAAGGCCAAGCCCACTTTGCCACCTTCACCTGTGTGTGTGTGTAGGTGTAGGTGTAGGTGTGTGTGCCATTTTGCAGCTGCCAGCAGCCACCTTGCAGCACAGAGCCTTGGCACACACACACACACACAGACACAACAAGCAAACCAACGTGCTCCGCAACCCTTAACCATTCATGCACACAAGGCCTCCTAAATGCAAATGCTTTATGGCGAAAGCAAAGTTCAAGTGCCTTTTGTACAATGCTCGGTGTACACACCCACTCGCACACCCACTCGCACACCCACTCACACAAACACCCACACACACTTTCGTATGTTTTTCCACAACAACAATAACCATAATTTGCTGTCGTAAGCTGTTTAGCAAACATTTCCGCTGCATTGGCGCGTAATTTAAAACGCACAAAAGCTCGCTATTTATTATAAACTTCATTTTATGGTTTATTTGCATGTAGGAATTTTGCTTATTAATGTTTTTCCTGCAACATTGCAATCATTTGCGCTGTGGCGCCCAACGTGGGGCGTGCACATCCCGTTGTAACGTGCTGCATTCGCAGTTATACACTCCAGAAACAACTTGCTTAATAGTTGAATATTTATATATTTGATACGTGAGTGAGTTAGCTGAGCAAGATTTAGAAGTACAAATAGAGAACAGAGAAATTAAATTGTCTGTTTAAATCAGACAACTAGCATACGATTAGTTAAACGGATTAATTTACGAATAAATAGCCCACCAAATATAGCTGTACGATATGTCAAAGTTGGGAAGATTCATCCTTAGTAAACAATTGAAATACAATCTTCAAGAGACAAGCGTATCCTAATTTAATTAATTTAGTCTACCCTCAATGTTTATAAGCAGTTTAAATTGAGAGCACTCCAGTTTCTAAAGGCTCTTCAAATTGAGGAGTCATTTATTAAAAATCAGCTGATATTAGAAAATGAAGCAAACTGAAACTGGGAATTCAAATTTCATTAAAGGTATTAATTGGGCGCACTCATTGAGTTTTATTTATTTATTTTTAACTTTCTGTTTTCCAAATATACATTATCCTAATTGAATGTAATGTAACACTTATCAGCTTTGCTTTTGATCTATATTCGCGTGGGCATTCACTTAGACCTGGGCTCAATCTCCTGCTTCTTTTGGCGCCCAATGTGGGGCACGATGCAATTACTTGCCGTTTTGGCACTTATCGGGGCCACGACATAAGCGTCAGCTGCATTACGAGTATTGCGTTTGTCGACTGACCCGCAAACGGATATATGTAATAGGCTTTTGAAGGGTGGGTGGGTGTAGAGACGGGTGGGGTTAAGCCTAAGCAGATTACTCATACGTCGCGTGGGCCAATTAACTTAATTATCAACGAAAATTTTACAGTAAAATGCCCCAAAGCGGTAACACCCGTTGCTCGGACCATGTGGCGGGCCTTCAAGGCTAATCTGCCTCACACTAACAGACGCACACACACACACAAACACACACAGTGACACACTCGAACACAGCGTGAATCAAATGTTTGGCATTTGGGCGTCGACTTGGAGTCGCATCTATTGAACTTGAAAAATAAAGCAGCTGAATGCAAAATTAATTAAATTGCGGGCGCTGGCATAGAATTTGCGTTTTGGGCTGATTGCTGGGACTAATGTGGGGCGCAGCCATTGAAGCGAATGAAGCCCTTCCCCATCCCCCTACCCCCCCTCAGGGGCGTGCATTTAATTGGGCAGCCGCTCGCTGCTTCCGTGTAATGTGCAGTTTAAAAAAAAAAAGAGGGGAAAAAATGTGGAAAAAATAAAAAAAGAAAAAAATTAAATATAAAGCCCAATCGCTTAGCTGAAATGTCAATGTCACTCGGTTGGCTGTCAATGTTGTTGTCGTGTTGTTGTTGCCGTGTTGTTGTCGTTGTTGTCCATTGTTGTTGTTAGGTTGGCGCTGAGCGCGCTAATTGAACGATCGATAGAGCGTTGTACATCTCCCCGTTGTGGCTAGATGTGCTGTGTATGTTCTATATATGAGTATACGCCTATATATGGCCTATATATAGATGGCGCACACTTAACAATTATGTGGGCGCACATTGTGGGCGTGTAGCATCGCCAGCGGTCGTCGATTGGCAGCTGTTGCGCCTCATTGAGCAAAAGCGAAAGGCAAAACGCCGAGCGGCCACTTTAAAGCGAATTGTTGTCGCTATTGTTGTTGCCCATGCCATTGTCTAAGAAATAATGATAGAAAAATAAAAGTAAAAAGAAAAACAATTATCACCAAAAATGTAATGAGTTAGTTAGACATGAACTGTGCACACAGTCAGCTTTAAAAGGTAACTCGTATTCATTCAGGTTGCTACAAGTATTTTCCCATAGTACTCACATGCTACTCGCATTGTATATTGAATGTACGCACAGTACTTCAAGTACTTAAATGCTTAGAACACATACAAACAATGGTGGCGTATTTATATATGTATATGTGTATGTCTTATAAGTCATACTGGCAAGTACTCATATCCTACTCACAGAGCATATCCAAAGTTCTTGTAGTACTCTAAACACTCAAATGCTGCAATATTCAAAGTATTCGTAGTACTTTAAGCACACAACTGCTCAAAACACATAGAAAATATATCAATAATAAGCATATTCATAACTATTGTTAGTATATTTCATATTTCCTTGCTACTTGTATGATACTCATAGTACTCTAAGTACTCAAACGATGAAATATTCAAAGCATTCATGGTAGTCTTAGCACACAAAGGATGCAAAATATATTATATACCTATAAGCCTTTACGTGTTAATTATTAATATATTCTTTATTTTCGCAGCATTCATATGCTACTTACACTGTATAGCCCAAGTACTCGTAGTACTCTAAGCACACAAATGCTTAAGACACAAACAACAGTTATCTGAAATATGCATTTACATTTATATTATTAGTATACTTTTCATTTCCGTAATACTCATAAGCTACTCTTATTAAATAGCCATAGCACTCATTGTACTCAAACTCATATTGGGTATCTTTTCAGTACAATTCCTATTTATATATACTCGAATATCGTATATATTTAGTAGATTTTGTTATACAAAGATTGATTTGAAGTAATTGGTAGTTATTTCAAGTAAACCGCAAATGATTTAAAGCTATTATAGTGTAAAACACAGTCACTTACATTCACTAATTTTATTGTTATTTAGCCAGTCACGACTATTACATTCACGAGCGTATCACGTGCTCATCGCTAGCTCAGCTATTCAATATTTCGAAAACAATTCCAAACCACATTTCGAGCGCGCCCCATGTTGGGCGCCCTATCAGCCTTGGGCATTGCATTTAATGCATAAATTGTTAACAAATACATCAACAAGATCAAAAAAAGAAACAACAACTTGTATAGCAATAAATAGACAATTTGATGAGCTGTCCCACACCTCGAACCCACAGCACAACAAATGTGCCGCACACCTTAAATGGCAAATTAAAAACTACTGCGCATTTAATTTGCGCAATTTTCATTAAGCAGTTTTTCAGATTTTCTGCTTTTCCGCATTTGTTTTTGTTTTTCCCGTTTGCTCTTTGCTTGAGTCATTGAGTAAATGCGACAAAAAAAATTTTAGCTGCCAACTTGTTTGCGTATCCCTTAGCACGTGAAGCCCGCGCTGAGGCGCATTAACAATCTCTGCGCCAAGTCGCAAGATCTTTAATAATTCTACATGCTATTTATTTAATTTTGTTTATTTATTACCATTACTTATCGTCTTTTTGGCGGGCTGTTTAATCAATAAATTTGTCTGCAAGCTTGCATGACATTGCATTCGGATTGTCCTTTTCTCTCTTTGTTCCTAGACGCTGCACTATGGGCCAGACTGGCACTTGCAGCCACAAAAAATATGTACGTATATTTACTTCGATCTTGTTGAGTTTTAAAAATATTTTGTAGAAAATGTTTGAACCCAGAAGACAGTCCAATAAACCTATATCTCATGTTAAGGCTATTAAAATTTTTCCAAAAATGTTCAATTTGGCCCATTGTGCTGGTGCTGTGAGCTGCAGAATACGCATACGTACTGTTGGACGATATGCATGCATATTCCTAGCAGACCCTTTCTGTGCCCCTCCGTCGAATTCTACATACACATTATCTCCCATTCATATTTAGTTTTTAGGCCAACGTAATTCACACATACTTAATTCTTCCAATTCGTATTGTTTTTCTCTTTCCCTGTTGCTTTGCCCATAGTTTTCAGCATGCCTGGCGATTTTTCGCACTTATTGGGCAGCTAAAATTCAATTTTGAGAATTTTTCATTTGCACTTTTGTGTGAAATAAGGCCGACAGTAAATAAAATGAACAACAAATAGAAATGTGTACATTTCTTTATATGTGTAAAATAGTTTTTAAATTTATGGAAAATTTATTGGGTACCAACAGAAAATTCCGTATAAAATGTAATCAAATTTAATAGACTGAGTGTGTTAAATGCGAAGAACATTTGTATACAATTAATTGAATTTAATATTTTAATATATATAAAATGAATTTGCCAAAATTAGTAGTTCGTACAGAAAAACATTCTTTCGTTTGAGCTAGATTAAAAATTGAACTAGTTCCAAAAAAACAAGTCATGAATTTTTAAAAGAATATATAAACTATAAAAGATGTTTTTTAAATAGACAGCTTCTGAGTTTGTTTTGTCCTGACAACTGTTGATGAGAATTTATGAATTAGTTAAGAAAAATAAGTTGTAAGCATTTTGTAATGTAATTATAAACAATGAAAGATATTTCAAGAGTGGACAGCTTGTGTTTTTTTTTGGTTCTGACAATTGTCAAAGAGACAAAATGAACTAGCTCCGAAAAAAACAAGTTTAATGTAAAATATAAACTGTGAAAGATATTTTTTGAGTAGACAGTTGCAGATATTTTTTGACTCGAACAAGCGATTTTTGCTTAAGAATTGTGTCAAGGACATAAGAAAAATTGCTTGGCTTAAGGAGGGACCCAAGGGACCTGTCCTTTAGCAGGGCTTTCACTGTAGAAGGGCTGATGATCTCAGCGATGTTAGCCATTTAGTCTGTCATTCGCCCCAAAAGGCTATCATAAGATGGTAATGATGAGGCCAGTGTCTAGTGGCAGGTCGCAACAAGGGTGTGTGACACGTATACGCCACGTTGTCAGCATTTGGTTGGCCTCCAGAGAGCGAGCGTCGCAACAGTTTGCAGCTGCAGCTGCAGCTAGCCGATTGGTCAAACGCTTGACCTGACCTGAGCTGAGCTGACACAGTTTTGCTATTTGGCAGGAAGTGCTCGGTGTCGAACGGTGTCAGACATGGGCTAAACACACATAACCACAACGAAATGGAGACGAGCCGACTGACTAATAGATCAAACAATGTGGCCATGCACGTGTGTGCCTGTTGTATCTGTATCTGCGGCAACAATCAAGTAGCTGACTTTATAAAGGTGTCTATGCGGGCCAGTCCGTTGGCACTGTGGCTATTAAAAGCGACAAAAACGAGCGACACCTTGCATAGACACGGGGCGAAGTGCCAAATAAAAATGCACAAAATAACATACTCAACGATATTATAAATATACGTGACTCGATTCGCCGGCGAATTGCCGATGATTAAGTTCCATTTAACATCTAATCACAGACTAAGTCCAGCTAAATTGCCTCGACATGCCTCAACAGCTAAAAATAGCTGAATTAGCTAGCTGAGCACAAGTGGGCAATAAAAAGCTGTCAAAGATAGCTATTTCCCCTTAAATATTGCTCAAACGTTTTCGGCTGAGAATATATGTAGCTAGCTGTTTTAGCTAGAAAATAGCTGAATCGGCAACACAGAAGCACATTTTGTGGATTTTTGAAAATATTTCCAACCGTTCGAGGAATGTGTCGAAAATGTTGTTCGCTGAGCGATTTTCATTTAGCAGCGCTTTTCGCAGCATTTTATGCATGTGCTGTGTATTTTTAGACACACGCACACATGTATACACACATACATATATGTGCGGTTAGAGTGAGCATCTTGTTGTTTGTTTGTGTTTTGCAGAACAAGGTCAAGGCGTCGACAGTGACCAAAAAAATCAAAAAAAAATCCAACGTCAACGACGCCAACGCCTTTTTCGTGCACCTGAAGGCGAAATGCTTCGGTTCTGTCTCATCTTCATATCCCAAGGCCCCCTCCTTTAGAGCTGTCAGCCACCTGCAATTTGGCCTCAAAGAAAATTTCTATATTATATCATATGCATATATTGAATTGATCTAAATATAGCTATTACTAGACTTCGACGTAGGCCCGTTGCCTAGGCAGCTTTTTGGAATAGCGTATGATTTGACATATATAAAATTCAATTTCAAAGAGATATTTTCTATTTTTGATCATGCTATAATGTAATTAAATCTAAAATAAATATTTTAAATTTAAATTATTATTTGGCTATGTGGAATTATTTGTATTCTAACTTCTTGTTTTAGTAGTTTTTATTATATATTTATTTTATTTCTTTTTTGAGTCCTTGAATGAACGTCTTCTTTCTTTCACACTCATCTTCTACACAGTAAAGCTGCCTTATCCTATTACAATGTCTCTACAGATCATTTAGAAGTCTTAATCCCACACATATTATTTGAAATATGATTAATATTTACTTTAAAGCAATTTAGTTTTAAGTTTGCATTTGCCCTAAAAGATTAAATCACATATTAAAAAAATATAAAAAGATATTTTAAAACTTCGTTGGGCAAAGAAAATTGTTGTGAATTTTAAAAAATATTTAGAAATCAGTATTTTTCGATAACATTTCTCTCGACTCATCATTTCCGGCAGTTTATGCTCTCCAGATTCATAAGTCTGGGCATAGTTTGTAAGGTATTTAAGCTTTTCGTATTGTCCACACTGTATGTGCCCTTATCTTGCATAAGCTGTTTTGCAACACTGTTTTGATTATTTTGTACTCTTGATCTTGAACACTTTTTGCAGCTACTCACCGACAGATACAGCAGCAGCATTGGCGATAGATATAGTCCGCACTATTATCAGGTTTGTCTGAGTTCCTAAGCACAATGCATGCGTCCAGTGTTGTGCAATTTCGATCGTTATGTGCGTCTAAACAACGTGTTACACAGCACTGCTATAGCTAACTTGATGCTAACTTTGCTCAAATGGCCAAAAGTTTAAGCTTATTAATAGGCATTTGCTGCTTGCAACAAAAATCTGCTAATCTAAAAAAAAAAAAAATAAAAATAAAAAAAAAAAACAACTTGGCCTTGGCGAAATCTAACTTAAGTTAAATGTTCCATAGATTCAAAGTTGTTGTTCGCATAAATCTTGTGGCTAAACGAATCAAATGTTAATGTTGTGTATAAATATGCTTCAGAGATATGCAAATGTATAGCTAAGCATATACATAGATATGTTTGTTTGTGTGTGTGTCTACAAAAAATTGTCGTGTCGTGTCAATTTGTGTATATGTTCGTGTATTTGCATGTGTGTGCATATGCCAGAGATCAGTCACAATGGATCAAAATCGAATAGAAAAAGTGAAAGAACTTTTGCTCTCTGATTTGGCTTTTGCTTTTGGCTTCTGTTCTGCGGTCTCAGGGTCGAATGCCGCGGCAAAAAGTAAAAGTTTCTATATACATATTTCTTCATAAACAACAACAAACATAGCGCCCCTGCTCTGCCCTCCTCCTGCCAGCCCGCCCGCCAGCCAGCCAAGCCCATCTCCCATCCACCCCCCCACCACCCCAGCGCTGCTCTGCTCGGCGCCGCGCTGTCGCTGATTTTATTTGAATATGTTATGACAAAGCAGAGGCAGCCGATAAGCAAAACTAAAATGAGAACCAAAAAAAAAAAAAGGAAAATAGATGAAAGAAAATACAAAAAAAAGAAAATGTTTCACTTTCCCATTGACTTTGGCGACTGTCCCTGACAATTGACAAACGAGCAGGCGAGACAAGGACGCGAAAAGGCGCGACCTTCGCCTTTGCCATCAAATTCGCTGGCCGAGCTTTTGCCAACAAAACCCGCTCTGTACTCTAGATGCCCATAAATAATTTCCACTTGCCAAAATCTACACAAATTTACATTTCAACAGCGCGCAATTCGCGAACAAAACAACCCAACTTCGACATATTGACTTGAATGATGTCGGCTCGAGTCAAAAATTCTTTCATCATTCTTTCTATCATCAATAATACAATTGCTAATACTTAAAGTAATAGAAATGTGCATGTGCTATGCATGCTAATTAATTTTGTTTAATTTTTACTAGAATTGTTCTGTAGAAAACGCAGCTCTATAGACTTTAATATTTAATATGGGCGTCGCTTGCTTAATGATCTCCATGTAATATGTCTATTTATTAAGATTCCTTTGATATCTGACTGAAATACTCACTAAAATGCAGGAATTCCAAGCCATATCCAAAGTGAATCATTAGCTTTAAAAGGTTTTTGATTTTTATTAGTAATTTTTGCAAAATTTGATATCTATTTTTTCTGTTTTATTTTGTAAGCCCGTTTTTTATTTAGAATAGAATTTAAAATATTTACTATTTAAACTTAGGCTAGTAAATATTTCATGGTTCATGTCAAGACTTAAGCTTGGGTTTGTGCATTCGGTTTAATGCAACCGCATGCCCTGGGCTAGGAATCTGGGCTAGTCAAATTTCCTTAAGCCTTCAATAGAACTCTTCTATTTGTTGTAAATAAAATGATTAATTTTTATATATACCCAACATTTTGTCCAAAGCTGATAAGTATAACAATAATATTTGCAAAAAGCAAAAACATCTTTTGAACCAAATTATATGTACTAAATAATGCGGTTTAGGCTTCAGTTTGACTGTTGCAGGTTATATATATATGTAGGTATATACAATATATGTATATATAAATTTCAATTCCGGGTGTTCGAGGACTTTTCGTAAGGGTACTTTAGTTCAGAAAGTCTTTTGGGCTGCAGCCACATTTATTAATTTGATTGATAAGTAACATCTTGCGCAACTTCCGCTGATAGATGTCAGAGTTGTTTATCTAAAATTTATGTGCCACACATTAACTTCTTAAAACCAGTTCGAGTAAAGCTCTCAATCAACTAACAAACATATCATATTAAAATTGAGAAATGCAAATTTGCGCATGACAAATATTTGCAACAACTTCCAAATATGATTTTTGACAAATTGACTTAATCAAATTGCTTAATAAATATTTGCTTGCAGTCGCCCAGCCGTCTGGAAACCTCCGAACAGACCACAGGACGCCAGCTGCAGCGTGTACTGCACTATTCGATGGCCCCATGCCGGACATTGCCCGGCCTGAGGCGTGCCGAGTGCGCCATACACGATGTTGACAGTGATGAGGTCTATCCGGGCATTTATATTGGCGATGCGTGAGTTCTTGCTGCAATCCCGGAACTCTATTCCTTGCTAATACTCGATATGATTCGTTTTGCCTTTCGCAGCGCGGCGGCCAAAAACAAAACCTATTTGCGAATGATGGGCATTACGCATGTGCTGAATGCCGCGGAGGGCTGTCGCTACGGTCAGGTGGACACGGGACACAGTTACTATCGTGATATGCCCAGCATTAGGTGAGTGTGGAGTTGTTAAGGCGTCGAGTTCATGATCAAAATGCGGGGGCTGCTCATGCACATTACTTATCGATTTATTTGCTCAATATCGATTCTGGCATTTTGGTTTATCGCAAAAACGCAAACAAAATTTTGATCAAACAAAAAAAAATATGCAAAAAATTTCCTTTTCTTTTTATTTCATCCACCGCACACAATCGTTTGTATATATGTATACACATGATCACCCACAAACACACAACCACACACCCACACACCCAATCACACACCCACCCATACACACATCCACACAACCAACCCACACACATTTGACCACCCGCATTGTCATGTCTCACTGTGGGCCATTTTGTTGTGCTACTCGCAACATATTTGTATCTATGTGTGTGTGTGTCCAGACGCCAACATAAGGATTGCATTTTTAGATATATGGGCTTCCCCATGATCGATGCCCCAACGACAGATATATCCCGTTACTTCTATGTGGCAGCCAAATTCATAGACAGCGCCATCAGCAGCGGCGGTGAGTACAAAATTCTATAGCACAAACCTTCTTCAATTAATTTCAATTCAATTTTATTTTTAGGCAAAATTCTGGTGCACTGCCTGGTGGGCATGTCCCGGTCGGCCACTTGCGTGCTGGCCTATCTGATGATCTGCCGCAAAATGTCCGCCGTGGATGCGATACGGACGGTGCGCATGCGCCGTGAAATACGACCAAATGATGGCTTCCTGCAGCAGCTGGCCGATCTCGATATGGAGCTGAAGCGCAAGAATCTTTATCCCTACTAAGGCAATACCAAAACCCCAACACAACCAAAGATATATATATATATATATATCTATATATATATATAACACACACAAACACACACACACACATTTATATAGATGTATAGGATAAGGACAGAAAGAATGCTGATGATGGGCTGAAGAAAAACAAAAAACACAGAATTGTTGTATTGCTAAGAGTTATAAAAAAACAAACACACACACACACACGCAAACAGACACACAGGCAACGTTTATGCGCTACGCTCAACTCATGATATGAACTGTGAGTAAGTATAGAAAAGAGTTTAAATCTGTATTTCATGTTTAGGCAATCAGTATAAAGAAATCGGTATACAGCCGTATTTCATGTTTAAACAAGGTTCAATATAATGATATGCCTGCAACGTATAAACGTGTGCCAAAACAGTAATATACACACAAACACACACACAGACAAGCACACAAATGCAACGTTTACACGCGTTGCCCAAACCATGATATAAATTTTGAAGATGCATAAAAACGCGTAAAGAGATATTTTGATGGGTATATATAAGAGTTTGACACAATTCCAAAAGGGGCGCATTATGATATGGGTGTTACGTATATATACTACTACTCCACACACACACACTGACTAACACACACACACACACACACACACATAGACAAAGCGTTGTTCTAAACTATTTATAAAGATAAAAAGCTAACGACTTAATGGTAACTTGGTCTTCTGATATAAAAAGCTGTTCAAATCAATTGTCTAATCGTGACATCTCGTTATATGCATACATATATATATTCGGTCGTACTTCCATTTACTGGGTATCAAGTTACTTACACACACACACACATACACACAGACCTGCACACCCCTCCCACATAGCTACCTAGGCATAGATCCACGATCTACAACACAGCGTGAAACAATAATTGCAAGGATCGAGCTGACATCTGAACACCAAGGCATATATATACATACACAGATATACATATATATAGACGTGTATGTAGAACGGAAACTAAATATATACTTACCTATACCATATACACATATATTGATATACATGTATTCCTATGATATTTTTTGTATGCAACTCTTTGTTATTTTACGGTTCATGTCCTACCTGCATATATAGCCCACATACAAGCATATACTCTTAAGCGTATATGCACTTAGGCATATAAGAAAAGCTGAAAAAAAACCTAAACAAAAACAAAATGAAACAACACAAAATGGAACAATGTATAGAACACAAGAAGCGTATAAAATTAACAAAATAAAAAAAAAAATAAAAAACTGATAAAAAATCTGTGTAATGTATAATTAGTAGTATATACAACATGCGTTATACACACCCTATATGAAATGATATATACACACAAACTAATATGTTTGTACATATATGCGTATATTCAACTATTGTACAATGAAATAGCAAAGCTAGCGAAAAAGAACACAACAAGAAGAAAATTCAACAAAAGTGTATAAAAAACAACCAAATTCGTATTTTCTAGAACATGTATGAGCAGAAAAAAAAACAAAATAATAAAAGCAAAAAAAAATAATAATAATGAAAAAATAATAAAACTAAACTAGACTCTAAGAAGTGATTAATAAAAAAAAAAAACTTTGAAAATATTCTAAAATATTGAAATAACATTTCTGTGACATTATTCAAAAAACGTTTGTGAACTCTGTCAAATATTTAATATAATTTTGTCCTTATACGTTTTTTAATCAGTTGAAGGAAGCAGGTGGCATAAATTCAGATAAGCTGAATCGATATGTATCGCATATAATCGATATATAGCACATGTAATCGAAATATATCATATATAATCGATATACATCATATACATACATATTCATATATAATCGATATTTATCATACATAATCGATATATATATAATATATAATCGTTATATATAATATATGTTCGTATATAGTATATATAATCGATATATAGCATATATATTTTCGATTTTAATCCTATATAATGTCAACAGATTGGATTGTTTTAGTTGCATAAGAAATTATTTATAAGTTCGAGCATATATCTAGCTCTTATGATGCCTGAACCAAACGCGCTATGACCTAATCGACTAGATCAAACATGTATATACATATATATATGTTTTATATGGTCTACTCATCAAGGCAGCAAGCGCAACAAACATTTTTGGTAGCTCGGTTGGCGGGGCCAAACTTGGCTCAAAGTTGGCTACGTTAAACCGATTTTCCACGTCTTTAAGTTCAGGTTCTTTCAGTTTGCTATGTAACTACCTAGTTTATCATAAATTTAATTAATTATGTTATTTATTTATTGAATTTTGTGCACTTTTCTGATTTGAAGTACTGCAACTATTGTGAGCGCAATTATCCAATTAAACCGGTTTAAGGATCGATTCATGGTCAAATCGGTTTGTTTTAAACCTGATTTGGAGCCTAGCAATGCCCTATGTCCATTAAAAAAAGGTAAATTATTTGTAAAGGGTATTATGTTTATTTACTTGTCCTGACTGACTGACTTATTGACTGACTGATTGACTGACTGATTGGTGATCAACGCACAGGCCAAACCGTAAGAGCTAGGAAGCTGAAATTTTCAGTTACCTTAGGTGATAACGGTGCACTTTAAGACGGGGTTTCGGGAAATTCCACCCGCATGTGTGAAAAAATCGCGGAAAACGTTCACATGAAACTTTTTTTACCATCCTCGGCATTTTCAAAGATCTTTGTTAAAATTCATTTAAGGGGTGTTTTGCCAAATCAAAGATTCCCTAGTAAATTCTAAGATGTTTTTGGTGTAGTTTTAGGGTTTGTCCGATTTGCTTCAAACTTATTTTCAAAGCTCTACATAAAAACTCAATGAATACATGTTTCAGCGATTTGGGAAATTTCGCCCGAAACAGTGGTAAATTGGTGAAAAACGGTAGTATAAAAGTTTTTAGTTTACCGTCCGATCGATTTGAAACCCATTTCCAAATATCTTCGAGACGGGTATGTCCGCTATTATCCTATATAGACAAAGTTCAAAATTTTCCACGCCCTTAACTCGGTTAAAACTCAAGCGATTTTCATTAGGTTTGAATTTTTGTTCATGACTTAGCCTCTAAATCAATTTGGCATCTAAATCTGGCAACATTATTTTTGGGCAAAATTCTAGTGAAAATAGTACCCTCAAATATCCTATATAGACGTAGGTCAAAATGTCCCACCCCTTTAAATCGGTCAAATCACATCCGATTTTCACGGGGTTTGGGTCTTTGTTCATGTGTTGGCCTCTAGATCAATTTGGCATTTAAATCTGGCAATTCTCGTTATATATTTTTTTATACATTTCGGACTGTATACATATGTATTCAAGTTATTCGTGCAAAAAAGAAAGCAAAAGTAAATTCTTTTATAAGGGTTTATATTTTATATATTAATCCCAGTTGCATAAAAAGAATTGCAAATGTGTGCACTAGGCAAAAATAGTATTTATAGTTCAATCACATGTTGGGTATACAAGTTTCTAGCTCTGGCAAATACACATATTTGGAACTCATATTTAGGCCCAAAAATGGCAGAGCTCCTCAAATTAATAATCTGGATTCCTCCACGTCACATGAGGTAATGATAATCGTTCATAACAAATATAAATAAAATATTTATTGGTTGATTTTGTTTTAATATAATTATTTAGGAAATTATACAATTGAAATATTTTTAATTTAAATGTATTGTGTCTTTATGACATATTGCTCTATTTCATATAAACTTATTCTATTGAAATATGTTTCATATTATGAATATGAGAGACATGCTTTCCAATTATAAGAAGTCCACCCTCTCCCTCCTTTGGTTCTTAAACTAGGTATATAAAGTCGACTAGAAGGCATTATATAAAGCATATTAAGCCCTTGGCTTGGCTTGGACTTGTTCATGCTATGAAACCTTTTTGTTTTCATAATCTGTAACGATCGAAATATGCACGTGTGTGTGTGTACTTTTATGGGCCAGTGTATTTTGTAGTTTCCGCCACCAGCTGAGAAAACGTTTAAAATTTAATTTTGTGGCTCATACTTACAAATTGCCACCGTAAATCCAATTGCCTCTGGATGAGGTTTGTTGTGTTTTCTTCTTGCGGCTTCTGTCTGCTGGCCAACCGTCTGTCGGGTGGGTCGCTGGTCGACTGTCGGGGGGGGAGGTCAGTGGGGGCCCATTATCTAGACATTAGTTGCGCCTGCTAACTGCCTGGCAACACCTGCAGCGGCGACGACTGGTTATCGGCGCGAGTGTTGTGCCTCAAAAGCGGAGCTTGTAATTAAAAGAAATTGCTACCTGGAGCATGCCGAAAGCGGGGGGGGGGGGGCGCAACTGTTGAACCTGCAACTTGGAACCCGCAACCTGGAACCTGGAACCTGGACGCTTCGCGCCGCATAGTTGACCCTAATTTAAAACAATCAATAACTGCGCCACAAGAACACTCAAGATTGAAGATTTCGATCTTGCGCGCGCGCAGTCCAAACAATAAAATTAATGTCTCCGGCGGCTTTAGCTGACCAGCGGGCCACTTAAGAGACCCGCACCATCGCCCAGCCTCGAACAGGTAGCAGTCGTAAAAAGTCGTTCAACAAAAACAAACTGACAGACAGTCAGCTAGGCGTGCAACAATAACTAGCTGCTGTATGTATACCCTATAAAATATAATAGAAAAACTATTTTTCCAAATTTATTATTTTCAAATATTATATTTTATTATTATTATTTTTTTTTGCAGTGAATTCATTTTTGGATTTTATAAAAAGTGTCTCATGTCTGTTATATTTTAAATTCCAAAAAGCCTGCAAAAAGACGTATAATTGTTATCGAGAGATAATAAAGGTAAGTACTTAAAATTTATGTTTTTTGAAACAGCGTAATTAGATTAAGTCAAAGTTCTAATTAAAACAACTTTAGAGAGCATTCGAAATGTTTTCATGATTTTGCTTAAATTACAAAAAGTTTGTCTAAACAAATTTTTCCTTTCTGATATGTCGATATATTTTTACAGAAATTAAGATTAAGTCAAAATTTAAATTGAAGTTCTAGTAAAATGTGAAAAAATGAGAATTTTAATTCTTAATTATCGAAAATTTGTCTAAAGACATATTTTGAAATTTTTTTCGATAATTTTTCTGCTCTTAGTCGAATTTTTGTAAACAGGAAACTTAGATTTAACGAAATTGGAATGGAAATTCTACTAAGAGGTAAAACAAATTTAGAATTTTGGGACGTATTTCGAATGTTTTCAGAATTTTGCTTTAATTACAGAGAATTTTTCTTGATAAATTTTTCGACATTATTTCGAAAACCTTATTTAATTAGTCGAAATGTTTTTAACCGAATACTAAGATTAAGTCAAAATTCGAATTGAAATTCTACTTAAAAGTTAGACAAATGTAGAATTTTAGAAAGCATTTGAAATGTTTTTAGAATTTAGCTTCAACTACCGAAAAGTTTTCCAGTCTAAAGCTGTAGTCAATCAACCCAGTCTCCTATAGAGTATCTACTTGTGCTTCTTCTCTGTTGGACCTGGTCAAATGGCAAGGGCGTCCAGCAGCGTAAACTAGTTTCGGTTTTTTTTTTTTTTTTTTTTTTTTTTTTGGTTTATTTTGGGGTTGGTCGCTTTCAATGTCGGTTTTCCCAGCCATATGCATTGCAGTTCTTGGGCTAAGCTGCTAGAAATCATTTTTCAAATACACACATTTAAGCCCCGTTGCGAGTGGCCGCCGTCTCCGGGTGATCCCCCAACTGTGACACATGTTCCGGCTCGGCAAATAGGCGAACGGTGGCAGCGGGGATGGGTGGAGAGCAGCAAACGCACATAAAACAATTATTATTATTAATAAGTTAGTTTTACTCCACGTGCGTCATTTGCTTTAGACCCGCTTATGTAGCTGGCTAAAGGATGGGGTAGTTCGGTTACGGCTGGGCGGCAGGGGGGGTTGGGGGTTGGGGTGTTGGGTGCGTTCTGATGAGCGCCAAGATTAAGCATGAAAAATGTTACGAATTTCCCTGTAATTAATCTTCATCTGCGCTAAATGGAAGGAGCCAGACACGGACCAGCAACAGCAGCACCATGGCACATGCAAAAGAGTTAAAATAATAAGTACACACACTCGCACTCAGCCAAAGTCACCCACACTCACATTCGCACTCATATGTTCGTTTGGGCACAGGGTAGTTACCCCGGGTTAGTTGGCGCCCAATTCGAATTGTCCTTAAGCTCAACAAATAGTTGAAGGCAACAACAGCTGCGTACGGTACCCTCAAAGCGCTCTACCGGGGTTTGTCCCCTTAGATAGGTTAATGGCAACGCAAATACATATCTTCATATACATATATATACATATATACGTAAAGTATTCATGGATAACTAGCATAGCTATGCAAACAGTTTGTGTTTTGTATTGTTGCTGTCAGTTTGGAAATATGGGTGCAGTGCCAAGTGACACGTAATTGTTGCGTTTGTATTAAGTATATCGAGTACATTTGGTAAAAGCAAAAGCAAAAGCGACCCAAGACCAGACTAGAATTTTACGGTTATACTTAATAAAACCTAGACCAAAACAGTTTGAGAATTGTAATACTCTAATTGCAAAACATTTACGAATAACGCACAAAACAGAATTGATGAAAACCTATGCTCTTGAGCCTGTAAATGCGAGAGCATTAGGAATTGCGGCCACAAATACATATTTTCTGCAGGGCGTAAATTAAACTGTACATATGAAACAATAGATAAACGTTTCATGGAGCGCGGTTCGACCGGGAGTAATAATTAAATTAGGTTAACTGCAGATGGCAACTGCTCTCGCTTTGGTGCTAATCCATTAGAATTTATGGGCAGACATCTTGCGATATGTTTCATTAAGTTTGCTTTTACCATATATTAACAGCTCTCTCAACCGCACAAATGCTGAGTCAGACAGTTGATGAAATACAGATCCAGATACACAAATCCAAGTAGATATGAGTGCATAAATTATTATTTCATTGGCTACTGAAACTTCGAATCCGTAAGAGTCGAGCCAATAAACAAATTAATATGACAATTTGCGACAATTTATGGCTGTAATAAAACGTTTATTTAATGTGGTATAAATAAATTTGTGTATATAAACACAATACTGAGAATCAATTGATACTCTATACGTAAACAAATGTTTAAGCGAAAGGGTATTATTCAATTATTTAAAGCAATTTGTTGCCCTACTTACTTCATATACGACTTATACACTTGAAACGAATAAAGAGTCATGGGGATAGAGCTATGATTACATATATGGAAATTATTATTCTCGATAATTATCGATGTTAGATCTATAATCGATATGATAGAAAGTTGGGATTGATGTTGTAGAGCTCAGCGACTTTTTATATAATATATATTCCACGATAAGGTATTAATTTTTCAATGAATAATAATAATAACAATAATAGTTAAAATAAAAGTAAAAAATAAATAATGAATAGTAAAAAATAAATTATAAATAATAGATAAATGATAATAAATAATAACTAATGAATAATGAACAATGAATAATGCATTAAACATAATGAATAATATATAGTTAATAACAAATAATAAAAAATAGTTGACCAATAATAAATAAAATATAATAAATAATGCTATACAAACAATGCACAGTAATGCATAATTAATTATCAAAAAAATATTAAATATAATAAAAAATAAATAATACAATTTAGATACCTTTATATTCTGATAGCTGATCTAAATACGTGGTATGATATATTCTCATACTTTTGATATGTGGATGCTTGTTTATTTATGTGTTTCGAAGCTTAACAATATATTGGCAGACTTAAAGTGTTCACGAGCTGATGCCTTAAAATGAATGAAAGGTGTAGAGCAAATATATGAAGTGCAATGTTTGTATTAGACCCCCTGCCCTCGCCAAGCTCATCGACCAAATGAATTATGAGCTTGTAATTTGACCAAGGTTTTGAAGGCTTACACATTTACACATGTTCGTTGGCTAAGTGCAAATATCAAGTGTTATTTGTGAAGTGCAGCAAACTTGACTAAATGTAGCATGAGCTGGATGGATAAATGGATGTATGGTTGGTTGGTTGGATGGATTGATGGATGGATGGATGGATGGATGGATGGATGTGTGCCGGTAAGGATTGTGAATGTGGGGCTGTGGTCGCCGTTGGCAGTTCGGTAAAGTGAAAAACAATAAATAATGCAGCCAATTAAAACTTTGGCTGTTTGCTTGCCACGCACAGCAACAAGCGGCCACAACAACAACAACAAGAACAACAGTCAAACGCCCACACATACGGGCGTATGAGCACCAAGAGGCAGCAACTAATTGACAAACAACAGCAAATTGAATGCAATAAAGTACGCACACACACACACACACACACACACACACACACGCGCAGAACATACAGAAAGTTGTACGTTATGTAGTATTCTGGGCATGTGCATTAACAATGTGATTGACTGACAACAATCAATTAAAACGAAAAATCAATGCAGTTGCAGTTTGGCATCAGAATGCGCCGAAGCAACTGAAACTGAACACAAGCCCTTACTCTGCTGCCTGCCTGCCCGCCTGCCTGCTGCCTGCCTTCCTTGGCAGTTCAAATTATTATAAACTTCTTCACTTTAATGGAATTGTTATCAAAACACATTATAAAAAGCAACGAGCGCCAATAAATGCACTTTGTCAATGCCAATTCACACAATAAATCTACAGTCAGATAGCAGCAGCAGCAGCAGCAGCAGCTACGGCCTGGCCTTGCCCCGCCTCGCCGTGCCTCGCCGGGTCGGGTCGGCCGGCTCTTGCCCAGCGAGATAGAGCGAGAGGCGAGTCCATGCCAACACAGATCCAGGAAGCCAGTCAGACGGTCTCTGTGAGTTTGACAGCCCAACAGCAACAGCAATAGCAATGGGCTAGCCAATAAGCTCACAGCTCAACGAATGTCAAATACCCTAATGTTGCTTCAAATGCGCTACGTGTCCTAACAACATTTAGGCTGTCGGCTAAAGATCAAGCGACTGTGTTGTTCTTTAAATGTTCGGTTCACAGTTTATTTGTTAAATATTAAAAAATATAAATAATAATTAAATAAATATTAATATTTGGTTAGCCGGCTCGAGGTTCAGCCAAACAAATATTTATAAAATGAAGAGGTCGCCAAAACCATCATTAAACTAAATAAATTTTAATAATAAAATATATAAAAAGAAAATCAATAATCGTGAGCAAAATTAAATAAGTTTTCTTAGCTCTCAATTAATACAAATTTATTAAAATTTACAAAAATAACGATCGTAAAAAATTCAAAACTTATATGAACTCCCCAAGCATAAAGAAAAAAAAGCTTTAAAAAGGCTTTTTGTCAAAAAAAAAACAATAATAAATAAGAAAAATTTTAAAAATGTATAGCTCATACATTTTTTGTATTTATTTGTATTAACTCTCAATAAAGAAATAAAAAATCAATTTGCAAAAATATTTAAAGATCATTTATTTGGATAAAATAATTAATTTAAAAATAATGTTAGCTGTCAATTTAAAAGAAAAACAAGCATTGCTTCAGTTTTGGCTCACATTATTATTATTAATTTTTTGATTATTAAATATATAAAAAATAAACATTAAAGTTAAAAATATTCAAATATTATTTAAGGTCGCTGCTCAATTTAAAATTTGAAGAATTTTATTATTAATATAGAATTTTAAATTAAGTGGCCCAAATCGGCCCGTCATAAAATGGCAATTATTACTTCTCGCCACAATATATATTCCAACTGAGCAATCGAATCGGTTGCGGTTACAAAGTGCATAGCATAGTCAAAGCACCTGCTGCGATTGGCCAGCGGGCATTGAAACAAAAAGCTGATATGAAACAGACTTGCCACGGAGCTTCCCAACAAAAATGCGCAACGAGTTTTGGGTTTCGTTTTCGAAGTTCCATAGTTGTGGGGCTGGCTGCATTGTGTGCCGAATGCTGCATGCAGTTCTTCCTCTTCCTCATCTTCTTCTTGTTGCTGTTGTTGCAGTTGGTATTTCTGACTTGGGTAAGCTTCGATTTCCGGCGCACAGTTCAGGCACAGCATCTTTAAGATACATTTGTATTTTCGAATGTGTTTCCCAATAGCAGCAATAACTCATGCAAAGTGCATTGGGCTTGGTGAGCTTGATTTCCAACTTAGGCGATCAAAGCGTACAAAATAATCGGCAATAAAATAATAATAAAATTTCCACTGCTGGTGAGTGAGAAGCGACTAGAAGGGTCTCTTCTTGAGTATAACAGTTACAGTTGTTATGCAGAAACAAAATGTTTGCTTTATTTTGGTGAAATTTATTTGATGATTCAAATATCCAAATCCTTTTTCTAAAATTGTCACCCATGACGCGAGAGAAGCGATTGAAAGGGCATTCTCTTGAGTATAACAGTTACAACTCATATACAGAAAGAGTATTTGAACTTATTTAAATTGTTATAAATTTCCCAAGTATTGCAAATTGTATCCTTCGATATCTATGCAAACTCTTAGGGATATCAGGTTTTACATAATTTATCTGCTTGAATGGTTATTCCTAAAACTGTTCCCATTGCTCAGGAGTGAAAAGGGCTTATCGGCCACAAGTGTTCCCACTTTTGGTGAGACTTTCGGCTAACTGTATTCGTGCTGTGGATGCAGCAGCCAGGCATTGACCCCGCACTGCTGGCCACGTGCCTCTGGCCACATAAAACTTGAGCATCAATTGGAGCTGTGCAGCTTCTGCTGGGCTACCTGCGCATTTTGGCCAAATTGCAGCCACGCCCCAAAGCAAATTGCCTGGCCGGACAGGCACGCATAGCAGTTGGCTCGATGTGGATGCGCCCAATGTGCGTGTGTGTGTGTGTCTGTGTGAAGCTTTGCCAATTCAGAGCACTTGGTAGAAAAGATGGCCGAAGATCAGCCTGCTGACACCTTCAATTTAGAGCGCCGGCGCGACAGTGCGCGATTGCGATCCTGTGCCACAGTGCCACGGTGCCAGGTGCTGCCATTAGAGCTCATTATGCTGGCCATGTCCGACACTTTGTTGATTTCTCGCTGACATTTTGTGGATTTTTCTTTATGGCTGCTGACGTGCAACTAACAACTATTTATTGTTGTCTTTTCATTAATTTTTCGTGCTCTTTCTTTTATTTTTTTTACTTGTTTTTTCGGAGTAGGAGTCGACGTCGGCGTCGCCACGCTTCGTCGCCTGTGCGCCGGCGTGCGAAATAGAAGAATTGTCTAAATTAAAGTTGAAAAATTAAAAACTTCACACGCACCACGCAGCGCCCATAGAAACATCAAATGCGGCTGACCATAGACTGGGAGAACGGCAGCGTGAGGTGGCAAGCAAATGCTAAAGGGGCAAAGCGAAAAAAAAAAACACGAACGAAAGAAAAACCCACGCAAGTCGAACCGAGTCGCCGCATTTTGATTGACGACAGCGGCAAGTGTGATAAGAGCGGGTCGTAAAACGGCAAAATGAAAATTTATATCTACAGCATGACACAACGCAAATGTGATGCGCCCTCAACCAGTTGAAGTTTTCCTCCTCCTTTTCTCCCCCTCTCTCTCTTAATTAAACGTCATGTGTAGTTGCTGTTAGTGTAAAAGTTTTTGGTAACACTAAAAACTATTTTTGATTTCTTAAAATATGATTAGATTTTAGTTGTAAGTACTTTTTAGAATATATGAATACTGGAGAGCGGGCTAGAGTAGGAACAGAATAAATTGAATTAAGAGAGAGAGTAAGGAGAGAGAGAGAGAGCGGGAGTATAAGTGGAGATAAAACATGCCTTAATTGTATGTGAATTGCATAGAAAGGCAATGTATAAAATGATGTGTTACTTTTTACAAAATTATTATATTATTGTCATCTTTTAGCAGGCGGAAAAGAGGGAGAATAGGGGGAGAACGGGCTAGAGAGAGAGAGCTGTAGAGGATAAATAAAATGAGGGAGACAGAGACAGAGAGAGGGAGATATAGAGAGAGAGAGAGAGAGCATGAGTGGAGTTAAAGTTGATCACACATCATGTTAATATAGAATTTATAGCCAAAGCATGAAAACATGCCTTAATTGAATTCATGAGAATTGCATAGAAGGGCAATATATGTGCGACTTGTACTGTATTTGCAGCACACCCGTTGCGTAGACGCAGCCAAGTACGCTGCTCGACGCAACAAAGTCGCTGTAAATGGTTTCTTATGCTTTCTTAAGCGAAGACCCCTTGGGCGTTGTGGGCCCAACACTCATTACCAATTAAGCAAATCGACGCGAATGCGTGTTTCGCGTCCACATCCGCATCCGCATCCGCAAGCGTCGTGGCCGAAAAGGGGTGAGGGTGTCATGCGTCAGCGGTCGGCTGAAAATGCTGAAAACGTGAAAAACTAAACAATGAGAATGCGTGGCTGATGAAATACTTGAAGCGTTCAATGCATGGAAAAGCAGAAAACTTGGTCAAGTGGCCAGGCGGCAGCGCCCAGCTCTTGGCACATGCCGCCACCTACCAAAGAGTGACGAATTGCTGTGCTGCCCCTGAAAACTGAAGTGCAGTCAGCAAAAAAAAAAATATATAAAAACCAAAAAAAAGAAAGAAGAAAACGAGTGCAGCCAGAGGTCGAGGGGTGCTCAGAGGCGGGGAGCATCAACAAAGACGCTAATGGTGATCAATCTTGAGAGCTTGCATTTATGTCTGTCTTCGTGTGTATCTGTGTGTGTGTCTGTGTGTGTGTCTGTGTGTGTATTTGTGGCTAAGCCTGGCTCCTTACTGAACATATTTCACATGTCTGGCAGCGCTTAATAATTTGACAGCTCGTTTGACAGATGAGCCCGCCTGCAATATAGCGTGGCGAACAAGTAGCGCGCAGCTCTCCAACTGACACCACCACCACCACCACTAGCACCACCACAATAATCCCTCCCTATGCAATAATAAATTAGCCCAAAAACTGTAAATGCACGAGCAAAGCGACAAAACGCAATTTGGCTGAGAGGAAGCAAAAAACCAAAAAAAAAATAAATAAATAAAATAAACGCATTTCGATGCAACACGACTTTGACTTGGAGTCGGACACGGACTCGGACTTTTGAGCTGCTTTAATAGCCATTAGCTGGGCTACACACCACATGAAAAATTGTCGAGAAACGCATACAAAAATATGCAACAATATAATAACAACAACAACAACAACAACAGACACAGCGCAGCTCGTTGAATGTTTTTGCATGCGGACTTGAATCGGCCCCAGAGACCAGACCAGCTGCAATCTATCAACTGACAAAACGCCTGCAGACAAACCAGAAGGAAGAAGCAACATGCACCACACAGCAAACGGGAAAAACTGACGGAATGGCCACCGTGGATGGAGGGAGGGAGGGGGGCGCTTGGGTCAGTGTGGAACTGTTGTGCTGCGGGGGGTAAAGTCAAAGCCCAAAAAAAAAACCGTGAAACGCTTAACAACAAACCAAAAAAAAAGCTTGGAGTCGGAAGTGCCCGACTAGTTGATACCTTGAACTAAGCGCCAAGCTGTCGTAATAAACATTCCTACTTACACACACACACACACACACATACACACGCCGCTTTCTGCGGCTCTGCTTTTTCCTCCCTTTGGTGTTTTACATCGGTCTTTGTGGTCCGATCTTTGTGCAATTTTCAGCAGTATGGCATTCAACTGGGTGTAAATCAATGTTAGGGTGCCTGCTAACTAATAGATACCCTGTAAAATACCCTGCTCAATATACACACATATACCCCACAAAGCTAGCAAAATGAAATTAAATCTTAAATAATAAAGTAAACGCCGAAACGAGACTTTTGGTTAAAATAGGACTGGATTTTTAGTCGAAAAATTTTCAATTAAATTTATATATTTTTTGTTATATAATAAAATAAAATTTTTGAAGGACTAGATAAAAACTTAAAACGCAAATTACTTGGTTAATAACGAAATAGGTTTAAAAAAGTTCCATCATTAAATGTTGGCCTTGATAAACGTAAAAGAGCTGATTTCTTTAATAATCAGAAATGCCCATAAGCAGATTGAGCACAGGGTATTAAAACTGGCAGTCAAATGGATTTATGCAAATATTATTGAAAAAAACATACACAAATTGTTTCAAACGTGCCACACACACGATACGTGTGTGTGTTAAAAATTTACCAATTAAATAAATGCCAAAAATAAAGGGATTAATGTCCAACAAGAATGGCCGAACAACACACATACACATGCATATATATATTTATGTATATGTATATGTATTATCGGCAATAAACATAAGCGAAACATTTGAAATATGATGAATTTTATTCCTCCTCCGAGCCATTCGCATCTGCCTTGATAAAGGCATTAAGGGCTGTCAATGTGTAAATATAAAAACAATTGAAGATGAATGCATAATACCTTTGTAAAGGTAACAATTTGCATATGTCATGCAATGTGATATGTTTGCTTATAACTTTTTAATCCTTATTTATAGTTAGGTCTCGCTTGCCGTAACAGGAAAACTTGGGAGCCATTCCATTTTAAGATGCACAGATTGAGGTTTTTGTTGAACAAGAAGGATGCTGGCTCAAATCCAAGGTGAGTGTAGATATTTTTTATTGCCTGACTCGTCTTAATAAAGATGAGAACTTATATTATTGTTAATTTTATTAAAATTTTTATTGCATTATAGATATACTTTAAAACTAATGTTTAATAAGGAGGATGCTGGCTCGAATCCAATGTGAGAAAAGGTATGTTATATTGTCTTAACCTTCTTAATAAAGATGATAACTTATATTTTTGTGCATTGTAGATATACACTAAAATTAATACCGAAAATGGAGGATGCTGGTTCGAATCTGGGGTAAGTGATGAGAAATAATATTACTGTTAAATTTATTGAAATATTTTTGTGCATTATAAATATAAGTAAGTGTATATTTGTTACATTGTCTGAGCCGTTTTAATAATGATAAGAACTCATATTTTTGGTAAATATACACAATTAATGTTGTGTATTATAGTTATGTTAATGTTAATATTGAACGAGGAGGATGCTGGTTCGAATCCAAGGTGAGTATGTTGTCTAAATCTTCCTAATAAAGATGATAACTAACATTTTGTGCATTTTTAAGTAAAGATTTAAATTAATATCGAACAGGGAGGATGCTGGTTCGAATCCAAGGAGAGAAAAGGTATGTTATACTGCCTAAACCTTCCCAATAAAAATGAGTACTAACATTTTGTGCATTTTAGATATACATTAAAATTGATATCAAATAAGGAGGATGCTGGTTCGAATCCAAGGTAAGTGTATGCAAGTTATATTGGCTGAGCCGTCCTAACCCAGATTATAGCTAACATTTCTGTATAATTCATATAAATATTTTGCATTATAGATATATGTACATTAAAACTGATATAAAATAAGGAGGATGCTGGTTCGAGTCCAAGGTAAGTGGATATTTTTTATATATTTTTATAATAAATAATAACTTATCATAATGCCAATAAGAGACTGGCAGCTCTGCAATTAGTTGCATTACGGAATTACAAGTTGTAGGTATTTATAATTACGGCTGCAAGTGCCGCACTCGTAATTGAAATGAAAGGTGTAAAGTGCTTGCCAGGTGGTTGGGGGACGGGAAAGGGGGGCGGGGGCACTGAAATCAATTACGATGAAATCATTGTTGTTATCTTTTTGGGTCGCGCAGTGCACGTGACAAATGAAGCGGCTGTGAGAAGCTGATGATGGCTGTGCCAACAGCAAAGGGCTAGCTGGGAGAAGGGGGCGTTCGGGGGGAAGTGGGTTGGGTTTTCGGGTGGCGAGCGGGTTGACTGCACTTTGCCTAAGTGCAGTCCGCGGCAAGCAATAAAAATAATAAAACGAGAGACGACACAGAAAACAAAAAAAAAAAAGAAATGATGAAGGAGAAAAAACGCTGCTGCAAAGTGGCAACGAGCTAAAGCCAGAGCTGCAGCCAGAACCATTCACAGGCAGCGTCCCATAAATTGGACACATTGTTGATAAAGCGCAACTTTATATGTTTTATATGAAGCTGTTCATGTGTGTGTCCCCACACACACACACACGCACACGCACACACACGACATCAGCTCCAGCGTCATCATCACAGCTCACAGCTCACATCGATGGCTTTCATCATCAACATTGTTATCAGCGCTGACGGCGGCGGCAACAACAGCAATACTTGTCGTGCTCCGACTCCGACTCCAGCACCAGCTCCAACTCCAACTCCAGCTCCGATTCCGACTGCGACTGCGACGCCAGCTTCAGCTTCAGCTCTACCAACCGTTTGGCTGGCTATGAAATTACGCTGGAAAATAGCGAAATAAAAACCAAGAAGAATAAATGCTGATAATGTTGAATGTGCCGCATAAATGCTGCTCAAATGACACACACAGAGAGAGAGAGAGAGAGAGAGAGAGAGACACATATAGATACATGTACAGCAACAGCTACACGGGGCAAGTGCCAAGACACGAGCAGAGCGCAGAGACGCAACAGAGAATCGCATCAAACCCAACGGCTAATGCGACGTCTGTCTATACAGCCTGTTAAGAGAGAGAGAGAGGAGAAGGTGGGGGGGAGAAGGGGGTGGGGGAGAGTGACTAAAGCGACTGCTGCTGGGTAATTGAGCGTTGACAAAACTTGGCCAGTTAGGCAGCCGACTCTAGTTAGTCACTCATCTTAATCTGTTGGCATAACTGCAAGCCATTTGGCAAAAGACTTTCATATCTGATAGATAAGAATATTCGTTAGACAAGGCGAACATTTTCGTACAGCTTCAAGATAAATTGCATAACTTTCATGAGCTGCTTGTTTTTTTTTTCTGAGCTGGCCCTAGAAAATCTCAAGTGGAAAAACCAAACACTTGGTTTATGAGCTCTATGAAAGTCTGGAATAGTTGCTGTATATATGTATGATATATATGATGAATTGCTGAACTGATCTCAGATGTATATAGTTAGATACAATAGGAACGTTTTGTCAAAAAAAGATTAGGCAAGTCTTTTGTACAGTTTATTGAAGAGCCATCATAATTTGATTTCATTTCTTTCGTCGTATTCCAATTTTTTTAAATCTACCGATAACTATGCCAATCTATAGTTTTACAATTTGCAAATTAGAGCCGCTGTTAGTCTACATAAATAAACAATGAGCTTATAACAGCGTGCTGTTAACTCTCTTAACATAGCAGCTGCACCGAATGCTGCTCTTTGGTAATACCAAACGGGCACATGACAAATATATTCAAAAGGAAAAGTGTTTCTGTAAATATGAAATATCATTTATGCATTTCAAGGATTAAGATGCCCAGGGCCTAATATCTGATATATGCTAGCTGCAGTTAGAGCTGCCGCAGTGGGCGTACGCCTTGAGGCAGCCCACACACTGAGCCCAGCCCCCAATTCGGGGGGCTAACATAATGCTGGCCGCGCCCACTAACGCCCTAGCAAACGCCTCCAGTTTGGCTGACTGGCTGGCTGGCTATGAGTCGGCGTGTCTCTGGTGGCAGTTTGTCGTGGCTGCCGCTGTCAATTAAGTCAAATATGATCGAGTGTGCGGCGTCATAAATCTCATACAACTGTCAAATTTAGACAACTGCAACTGCAACAGCAATAGCAACAGCAACTGCAACTGCGATACCCAACTATGGGCACATTCGCCTGCCACTTCTGCGGCGGAGGTGCAGCAACAACTGCCGCATTTGGCTGCAATTAAGCGGCGCTCTGGCAATTGGCATAATCAGCCAGCGATTGGCAGTTATCTAAACGCCAGACTGTATCAAATGGGGGTTACGATATCTGCTCGAACGTGTTCTCCATGAACTGATGCTATACTTGACGGTTATCTACTGATAAAACGTATCATCGCCCCGCGAATGATCTGGAGCTATAAGTTTTTGGTGCTGCTAAAAAAATCATTCATATCGGATTTTAAGAAATAAACAGACTGCCAGGAAATGGAAATCTCTATTAGATACTAGTGAGGAATATCTCGTCTTAACACCAATCCGTCAGTTAAACATGGCTGGCCCGATCTGTCTTTAAACTCTCCATTTCTTTCATAAAAGTAGACTGCCCTTCTATGCGATTTTCATAGTATTCATTATCAACAAACTAATGATGGTATTTTTAGCAATATACACATATATTTGTTAAATGTATAGAGTACTCTCTATATCCTCTCCCTTCGTCCTTCTCTCTATCTTCTCCCTTCTCTAGCTTCTCCCTTTCCGCCTCTCTCTATGAAATGCTCTCTCGCAGTTCTTTCATATCCCTCTCGCTCTCTCCCTTTTGACTTACAAGTTCTGTCTCTCTTTGCTCTCTTTCGCGCTCTGTCACTCAATCTCTTTAAAAAACATACCTTCTGCCTTAGTTAAATTCATGAAAATCGCAAAGAAAGGCTGTATTCGAGGTAGCTTTATTAATCTCTTCAACGACTTCAATGATTAGTTACTGATTGTGTGTTAATTGTTTAACCAGCTCCTAATAAGAGTCTTATAAAACATCTGTTTGCTTTAACACACATACATATGTGTGCGCCCTGGCGGGGGGAGATGAGCGGAGGGTAGGTTTTGCTTAGCGAACAAGTGCTCCAAAATAGCCGTGAGTCAATTTAGTGAATGGCACTAAACTATACGAATGGAAGCAATGAATAAGACTTATAAGAAAATCTAAAAGGCAGCTCGCGTAATTGAAACAACAAACTAATGACAAAAGCGGCAGTTTGTTGTTGTTGTTCTTGCTATTATTGTTGTTGTTGTTGTTGTTGGTGTGAGCGTGTCTACAGCACACGTAGTACAAGAGTCAAAGTTGAGAACGAAATTTGAATTTATAAATACTTATGCTTGTGCATGCATGCTTATAGAACGTGAATAAGCAAGTACTCACACACACACACACACACACACACACACACACACACACACACACACACACACACACACACACACACACACACACACACACACACACACACACACACACACACACACACACACACACACACACACACACACACACACACACACACACACACACACACTCACCGACTGGGCGTTGGCTAGCTGTAGACACATTCACAGATCGTTTAGTCTGTCAGTGCAGCGGAAATGGCAGCACAAGTGCACCACCTGATGCGAGTGATGTGTGCCACAGACTCAAACTCAAACATGTGGCAGCAACAGCAGCAGCATCTAATCAACAGGTAGGTGACTGACTTGCGCTCCAATGTGGCCAAGATCGCAGCGGCAATCACAAAAATGTGTTTCTGGCCAGAGGCTGAGTAAAGTATTGTTCGAATAAAGCACATGCGAAGTGCATAGAGAGGGGGAAATGAAGGCAATAGAGTAGCTTATACTAAAGTGTATTAAAAGATGTTTTATGCTTCACGAACACTTCGAATAAGGTACATGAGAAGCGCATAGAGAGGCAGAAATAGTGCCTATAGAGTATCGTATACTAAATCAATTTGAACAGACTATGAGTCAAGAATTAAAAGCGCATAGACCATCTTTCTGACCGGACTCTGACGCAGGCACTTAACGTGTAGGGCACATGCGAAGCGCATAGAGAGGCGGGTACAGCGGGTAAAGAAAGTGTTAGAGTTATAAATGAACTGTAACATCTAAAGTCTAAAAGACTATATATAGTTTGAGTAGAGTTTATGAAGAGAAGGGTTTTACTTTTTTGCGAACGCTTCAAACATATGACTTCTATCATAAACTCATATTAATTGACCCTCATACTATATGTACATTGGCTCGCTTTTTGCATTTATTTGAAAAAAGAATTTTAAAATGCAAACGGAGAGCATCTATGTATATAGTAATATTTGAATATTTGTTTGTCAACAGCTTATATGATGGCTTGCATTTAATTGCCAGTTGAAGTTACCTGCAACCACACCCCCCACCCCCACCCCCCTCCCCCATCTCCAGCAGCCGCTCGTCCATGGTTCAACCCGTTCGTACAAATACTGTGAGGCGATTGAATGCCTTTGTCCCTTGTGAACTTTGTGGAGCTGCATTGAATGCAAGCGCCCGCTGTTTGATTCGAGTCGAACTTCGATAGTGACACGAGAAGTTGAGCAGAAAAACAAATTCAAATTCAAATACAAAGGCGAAAGAGCGTACTTTGACGCTGGCTTCAAACGATTTTTGTATTTCTTTCCTCTATTTTTTGTTGTTGTTTTTAAAATATATTTTTGTTGCCCTAGCAATGTGGCCGCTGCTGTGAACAGCGTGATGCCATCAGCAGATTTGACCACGTCCAAAGAGTTGCCGCCAGTTGCCAGTCTGGGACTGTGACTCGGACTTGGACTCGGACTGGGTCTGGAGACGGGGCCAATGCCGAAGTTGGAGCGTTATCTGTGCATTGGCTCTGGCCTTCAATCTATGCGGCTATGAAATGAGTTGTGCGCAAAGCGAAGGCAAATATCCAACAAATTTCTGTGTCTGCGCGTGTGTGTGCCCTGTGTGTGTGCCCTGTGTGTGTGTGTGTGCCCTTCCCCTTTTGCAGCTGAACGCCTCCTGCCGACCCGCTCAAACTGGGCACTGGCCTTGCTCGCCAGTTGGCCATGGAACGCGCACCGTTATCGTCAGGCATATTTGCATAACTATAACTGCCGCCGCCGCTCCCTTCGCTCCCTTCGCTCTGCCGCCCCTCGCCCTAGCAGTCGGGGGCTAACAATTCCCTTAGTCTCGTGCACATACACATTTTAGTCTCCGTTCCAGTCGCATTCCATGTAAGCTGCCCCATGTTGCACGCGTTTTTGAAGTCAGCCGCGTAACCAATTTAGTTGCAGCGCATCCCAAAGATACATTTGTATCTTTTAATTTGTTTCATGCCATCTAAATATTGCCAATGATTGTTAAATGCAACATTTACTGTATTTAGACAAGTATTAAATGCACTTATTCACACCCCTACCCATTCACATTCACATTCACATTCTCATTCACATTCGTGGCACCCTTGCATCTGAAGGCATTTCCATTGTTTCGAAAGTGCGCCCAGCTTGTGGGCGTCTGTGATTGTCATTTTGTGAGTCGAGCAGCCAAAATCGAAATCAAAAACAATATCAAAACACTCAAAGCCAAAGCAGTTGCCAAATGATTCATAAATCTGTCGATAAGCGATTCGGCATTCAAATTCATAGTCGCACAGTGGGCTGAACTCCGTTTAACTAAGCTTGAAAACAAACAAGTCTTGTTAATGGATTTAAGAAAAAATAAATAAAGCTAATTGCAGGGCTGTGAATCTAGCTAGAAAACAGCCGCTGGTTCGGTTCCGGGTTTGAACTAGCTGCCTGTTTTTTAGTTCCGTTGTTTGTTTCAAGCCTCGCTCTCTCATATTATTTCAAATATATTTTTATTTTATTTAAACAATTCAATTCTTAATTCAATTGACAATTGCCCGTTGTACTGAAAATATTGCAAGCCGTAAATATTTTCATATACAAGACGCAGGCTAAATTCGATCCCAATCCAAAAATGGCAGCTAACAAATATGGCTAGATAAATCCCATGTTTTGAGCTCAAGTTGTTTGGGATTTGAAATAAAGTGGAAATAAAACCAAATGAAGTAAAGTAAAGTAAATTGAACTAATGAAAAGCAAAGTAAAATAAGGTAAATTAAAATAAAATAAAAATAAAGTAAATTTAATAAAAATATAATATATATATTGCTGATTTTTGTTTGGCTTTAAGTTCAGTTCATGGAAAAGCAAAATACATTCAAAAACAGGCTCAAACCTTTTGAAATAAAATAAAATACAAATATAAACACAATATACAAAATGTCTGGTGAGAGTTACGACTGTTTTCTTAAGCAATCGACTCGGCTTAAGGTTCGGTTGATGGAAAAGGAAAATAATATTGAAAAATCAGGCTTGAAATTAAATAAAAATAATATATGCTTAATGTTGGTTCTGCTTCCAGCTGGGCTGGCTTCTTAAGCGCTTGGCTTAAGGTTCAGTTCAGGGAAATGAAAATAAATGAAAAAACTTTGCCTTAAACATTTGTTAAATTCTTTGAGAGTCATGTGATTTCTGCCTGCTTGAGCTTTTTTATAATATTAAATAAATGGAAATAATTATTTTAAACATGATAATTTTTTGTTATAAAAATTCATATAAATATTATACTTATTACGAAGAAGAGCACCAATAATTGTGATTGGCAGCTTTGGCTGGTTAAGCTTTAGTGATTGGCACCGTTTTCTATGGTCTGGCACCACTGTGGCACCAGTGTGGCACTGTGTGGCATGGCCTGTGGCAGTCGCGCAAAGTGCCCTTGAAAATGGCAAAAACACATGCTCCCCTTTTTGCCTTTCTTCTGCTCTCAGTCCAATCAGCAAGTGGCGGGCGGCGTTGAAGTGTGTGGCAAGCCGAGTGTGGCACAGAGGATGCCTCGTCCAGCAGCAGCAGCGACAGCAGCAGCAGCAGCAATTACGTCGAGACGTGGCAATGTCTCCACGTCTGCTGCGATCGTTGCCGTCGATCGTTGGAGGCCCGCTTCAGCGGCGTCTGAAAACAAATACAATCATAAATAATATGATTATGATACTTTTTCAGGCCGCAGACGGCAACGTTGACGTTGGCGTTGACTGAAACTGAGCCAAACATATTCGCGCCGAGGGGCTGCAGCGGGCCTTTGCTGGCGAATGCCAAAGTCAAAGTTAAAGCCAACAAAAGTATATATGTATATAAAAAAAAAAAAAATAAAATAGCTGCGTTGCTGGCATTCTAAAGATCCCAGAGAGCAGCAGCAGCCGCACTCTTCGAATCGCAGTCGGATCGCAGTCGCTGCCTTGGAGTCGTTTGACAAAAGGAATGCGGCGCGTTGTTGCACGTTTCAATGCAGCCGCCACAACAACAGCAACAACAGCAGCGACTGCAACAACAACAATACAGAATAAGAAAAAAAAAAAAACTATGCCACAAATACTCGCTTATGCACCTTCCATATACATACAACTCCCCCTCTGTCCAATACTTCATTTTTTTCCTTTCAAAATGAAACTTGGTACCACGAAAAATGAAAACGTAAAAGTCTTCTAACTGGCAAATACTCTGTTTTCGGCTCATGTTAAGCGAGCAACAGCTGTTAATTTGGGGACTCTAAAACTTTGCTAGAGGTCTGTAACTCTTCAGATGTGACTCGAAAACTTTGACTCAAAAACTGTGAGTCGAAAACGTGACTCACAAATGCTTCAAATCAGTTTCTCTAAAACTGTATCTTTTTAAATGTGATATTACAACTGACACTCCAAATCCTTGACTTTAAAGCCAAGACTTTAAAACTGTACTTCTAAAACCATTTCTCTTCAACTGTAACTCTAAAACTGTAGCTCTCAAGCGGTGGCTCTTCAACTTCAAAATACCACTAGAAATCTGTAACTCTACCAAACCAGTGTCTCTGCATCTGTGTCGCACTAATTCTGCCTTGTGACTTTCAAACTGTAAATCTGCAACTATTGCTTCAAGATCTGGAATATACCAGTACTGTAACTCCAAGACTGTGTCCTTAAATCTATTACTCTAGAACTGTAGCTCCAAAACTGTAACTTAAGGACTGTGGCGCCTAAAATGCGATTGAGAGTGTAACCTCACAGCTGTGATTCTAAAACCTGTAATTCGGAAACTGTGGCGTAAAGACTTTGTATTGAAGGCATATCTCCTTAAATGTGACTAAAACTGATTAAATCTACAACTGTGCGTCTAAAACTGTGGGCCAGACAAAAACATTAAGCCGCTGAACCAACACTTGTGACTCTAAAACTGTATCCCAAACTCTTCTCGAACTTAAACAGCAAGTCAGCCAGCAAGTCGAAGCTGGAACGCAATCAATAGACCCCTCTGCCTGAGCTGACAATAGGGTATAACAAGTTATTTCATTATCGTGCCGTGACAATCAGTCAACGGCTGCGGCTGCGTTTTCGACGCGTTTTTTGAGCTGGCTTTCGGTTTTTGGTTCGTTTCGTTTCGTTTGGTTTGGTTTGGTTTGGTTTCGGCCGTCGTCACGTTGTTCTTGGGTGTTAGCAATGCTGTACAACATGACCGGGCCAGCCCAGGCCAGTCCAAGTCGGGCCAAGACAGGCCATGCCAGACCCGGACCAGTGAGTAATATTTGTTTAACAGCAACAACAACAACAACAACAATAGCAACGCCCTTTTTTGTCGGGCCGCCCGCACCGAGTTAGCCCATTAGCAAGTTGAGCGCCGGCCGCATTTCGATTTGTTTACGGCCGCAATTTTTTGTTCTTCTTGTCGGCCTCGCGCTGACTTCATCAAACTGGCCAAAAGTGCTCGACCAAGCATATCAGCTATTAGCCAATGCGTGTGACATTTAACCAAATCGATTGTCATAAATTTAACATCAACTATTATGAATGTCAATCAGGCCGTATAGAGAGCCCTTCAAGCTTAAGTGTTTACGCGAGATAATGGCATAAATGGTTGAGTTTTAAATAAAAGCAGTTGCTGAATGCGCAGCTTAGAAACGTTTAAGAATGCGGACACAAAGCAGATGGAAGGTAACAGATGCGTTGCAGAGAGTGGGAGGGAGACAGGGCAAGAGAGTGAGAGAGCAAAGAGAGTGAGAGAGCAAATGGCAGCAAATTTAAAGCTGCCAAAAATCGTTTAAGAATGATAGCACAAAAGAAATAGCAAAAAATGCGCGTTCTTAAAAGAGTAAGCGCTTGATGGTCAAAAAAAAGAGAGAGGCAGGGAGAGAGAGAGTGAGAGAGAGAGAGGGTGTATGTGAAGATTGAATGCGCTTAAGAGTGAGAGCAAGGCGCGTCTGAGAGAAGTAAATACTCAATATATGATATGCTCTCTCTCTCTGGAGAGAGGGGTATATATTACCGATTCACATCGTGCAGTAAATACCCTGTAATTAACTTTAGGGTATGCTCAAGTCTATCACAATAAGTAACACATTTCGGTATAGTTTGTTGCTTTTTCAATGACTTTTGGACGCCAGTTGATTTGTGGCAAAGTTTCACGTAACGCCCGCACTTTTTGGATGGCGCACTGCGTGGAGCGTGGAGCAGCGAGGGGGGAGGGGAAGCAGAGCGGAGGGGGGCCGGGGCGCTGTGCGAGTGCAGCTGCTGCTTGTTGTTGTTGCTGTTTTATTGTTGCTGGTGGCATTTTTCAAATTTGCGCATTTGTCTGCGCTTTGCATAATTTTTGCAGCACCCCAGAAAATTGTTTATTTATTTAAGTTTTTTTTTTACATTATTTTTTTTTGTTTGCTTCACATTTTGTTCTTTATTATTTTATTTTTTTGGGTCAGATTTTTGCTGGCCGTGTGCGGTTTCTAATCGCCAGCAACAACAATCACAATGCGAAACCCAATCTTGGCAGCCCAGTCTCTGGGCAAAGACAAAAAAGTTCAGAGTTCGCCCGAAAACTGAAATGCGACAAGACAACAAAAATAACAATAAGAACAGCTCGACAGATCTTTGGGCATACTTTTTTGTTAAATAGCAAGAGGCAAATCTCAGGGCCGATTAACTGATATGCCCAAAGCCAATTAATAATAAGTATTTGACATATACATATAGAATTTATATAGGTAATAGAGAATATTCATAAATTATCAGAACGTTCAATCAGCTGCATTTGATTGAAGTGCTATAAAGTTTTAATCCATATAATTTAAATTTAAATTAAATTTAAAACTATGGCCAAACACCTAATGGACTGACTGGTTGATTGAATGACTGATTGATTGACCAACTAAGTGACTGAATGGTTGATTGATTGATTGATTGTATGGCTGACTGACTAACTGATTGAGTGACTGAATGATTGATTGTGTGGCTGACTGGCTAGCTTTACTGATTAACTAATTAAGTGACTCATTGAGTGAATGACTAGCTGATTGAGTGATTGACTAACTGACTGATTGACTGTCTGGTTGGCTGGCTAATTGCTTGATTGACAGACTGATCAATCTGTCTGACAGATTGATTGATTGTCTGGGTGGCTGGCTGTCTGAATGATTGACTGACTGATTGATTGCCTGATTGACTAACTGACTGATTGATTGATTTTAGCTACTAAGCTAAAAACTTTACCAAAGTTACTGTGATGTGCATCACACGCTTAGGCTGAGTTTTGGAAAATTCCACCTCCAAGCGTGGAAAAATCGCAGAAAACGGTTGATTGAAACGTTTAATTTGAGAGGTTGAGTTCAAAACGATGCGGGTTAATTTATGTTACCCGCGGGCGGAATATGGATGCCAAGGATTCGAAGCAAAAAATGAGTATAGGGCAAGGCCGGGCAATACTAGCCATTTATAAATATATGTACGTGAACAATGCAAATGTATATTCTCGATATAATTGCCAATTTTAAATTCATTTTTCGAACATTTTTGAATTGTGGGCTAAAATTGTCAGCATGGGCATGGACTATGTGGCATTGGGCGTAGCTGTGCCCATTCCCAGTGGAGCCTTTGTGTACCGTTATGGTCAACAGTTGCCAGCCACTTAGCTTGGCCGTGTAACAGTAATCCAGTTGCAAGCCTGGCAAACATGCTGCGCCACGTTCGTTGCTTAAGTCTTTTGTTTGCCACGCAGATTTATGTCATTTAGCCAGCAGCAGCAGCAGCGGCAGCAGCAGCAGCAGCAGCAGCAGCAGCAGCAACTGGCCAGCGCTAGTTAGTTGCCCGCATCCAACATCCAGCTCGCATAGCCTTTGCCACTTCCAGTTGCCACTTCCAGTTGTAAGTTTGCAAACTCTTTTGATTTTTGTTTGTTTGTTTGCCCGTTTTTGGTTTAGTACATTGCAATGCATTGCACGCTGCTGCTGCTGCTGCTTGTGGTTGTTGTTGTTGTTGGTATTTTGTGCATTCCATTGCTGCGAACCGGTTTTCCAGCAGCGTTGCCATTTTCGCTTAGCTAGAGCAGAGCAAAAATTGTTGTCCGGTTACTTCACGGCGAAAACCCGAATAAAAATTAAAAAAGAACTCTTTGCTGATGTTGTTGTTGTTGTTGTTGCAACATTTTCGTCTTTTGTTTTGGTAGCATGTTTAGCAGCTTCCAACTCTCGCTCACTCACTCTGCTCTCCTATTCCTATCTCCCTCTCTCTCTTTGTCTGTCTTGCTCTAGCGAGCTGCATCCTGTTGAACCGGTTCAGTCTTTCCTTCAGCCTCGCCTGGCGCCCACATTCAAGTCGAACTCCCTCCAACTGCAACTGATGCTCGCTAGCGTCAATTTCGCAAAGATTCTCTTCTTTTCTTGTCCTTTAGTTAAACACATATAGTTCAATTTAAAAAAATTATATTATATAAATGTCCAGCTGTCTTTTGTTTTTGGTAATTACATGCATTTTGAATTGGTTTTGCTGTCAGGTTCGAGTTCCACACGCGTTCCACACGCAACTCAAACGTGTGCTACAGCGCTGTTGCGCTCTGTGACCATAACAGCGTGTTAACAGACGCACCATGTTCGAACGCCACACTTTGCATGGCCGTAACAGGAGAGTTACAGCGTCGACAAGTCAACTACATGCGCTGTTAGATTAACATGAACAGAAGCAAAAACAAAGCCGAACGAGGCGGTCGTGCAACGGACGGTACGGTTGGAATTTATTGAGAGTTTTTGAACGCTTGTTGAAACGAAACGAATTCGATGCAATTGTAAATGCCGGTCGCCCAGACGCTGCTACGTGTAAATGTAAACCGGTTATTCTGCCTCTCGTTCGCGACGCCTTTGTTGTTCTTGTTGTTGTTGTTATTTTTTTTTACCAACATACCACATTATTTTATTTATTAACGCATTTTGGGACCGTCGTGAGTGTGTGCGTGTGTGGTTGTGTGTGTCTGTGTGTGTGCGTTGACTCCCACGCTAAGCGGCAGGCACAACTACGCACCTCTCAGGATCCGGGGGGAGTTCGGAAGATCGGGACGGTACGCGTTCGCCTAACAACAAATTGCAAACATCCATTTTTTTTCTGGTGTGTGTTCCAAAAATGAAATTCTAAGTGCTATAAAAAAATTCATCAAATAATAAGGTGCAACAAATCAAAAGTCCAAGCAAAAAAGTCAGAAAAGAAATAGAAAAAAATTGAAGAAAGAGTCAATGCAAATACAACATATGCAAAATCTGTGAATAACACGAAAGAAAGAAAGAAAAAAAACACAAACAGAAGCTGTAAATAACAAAACTAGAAAAGAAGCTGAGAAGAAGAACAACAACAAGCGTCGAAAAAGGAAACAACACGCGCAGGCAAAGGTAACAAACGAAATGCAATTTCTAACTGTTAATGTTGTTTTTGTTGCGTAGGCATAGGCAGAACAACAACAACAACAACTACAACTAAAATGGAGCTAGGTACCTGCGTCTGTGCTCTCGACAATTGCTCTCGCTCGCGCTCCTGCTCACTCTCTCCCTCTCTGCTACTTCTACTCGCATGCTGCGGTGTCTGTGTGTGTGTGTGTGTGTGTTTGTGCGATCAGTTTAGCCTAAGCCTCGGTTTTATCATTTTCTCATTATAATATGTCATTCCCGTTGTTTGTGTTGTGCAGTTTCGTGGTTTTTGCTGCAAACTCCAACAACAACGGCAACTATTTTGTATGTGCTGTAATTGAGCGTCAGGCTAATAAAACTCATGCCCTCTCTGTCTCGCCCGCACTGCATGTTATTCTTTACATATTTTTTTGGGCTATTTTAAACTGTTTTTTTTGTTGTTTTTTTTTGTTTTTGCAGTTTTGCAGTTGCGAGCTGCATTCGAAAATTGGTTTTAGTTTTAGTTTTTGGCCGCGCCAAGTGCATGACATTTTAATGGCGCTCTGTGTCAGGCGAAGGGGTCACAGCTGGCGCACGGGGAGGGGCTGACAAACGTTTGACATTGTTAAGTGCCTGCTGTATGTGTGTGTGTGTGTGTCTGCGTGCTTTGGGCATGGGGAACGCGGCAATTGGGGGATTGGGGTTTACTTTTAATGAGTCGCCGCGTTTTAAGTGCTGCAGCAAACGAAAAAAAAAAACAAATTTTGTTTTAGTGTCGGTTTTGGTTTTGGTTTCGGTTTCAAATTTTCAATGCTGTGCATTTTTGCAGCTCATCAGATTTTATCACATAAAAAAAAATCGAATCGATTGGAATTCCGTATTTACATTACATTACAGTTAGCAAATGCTGCCAATTTGTCGAATAAATCTGAGATAATTCTGACATAAAGTGTGGGCGGAATATTAAAATCGAAGCGTGTAACTGTTTTCGCTTATCTTTCTCTCTTTGTATGCATGTGTATGGCCAGAATAATGAAGAACAAGAAAAACTTTAACTGTAAAAATCTTGTCATTAGAGAAATTTTACCCAAAGAAGTTTGTGAGCAAAATAGAATTTATTAGTTATTTTTTTCAGTTTAGCATTTTATTATTATTTTGAACAGAAAAAATATATCACATTGATAATATAAATTGATAACATACCTAATTAAAAATATATACATATATTAAATTATTTAAAGTTATTTAAAATAAAACGAGGGGATGAGATGGTGTGCGGGCGGGAAGGAAAGGATTTGATACCCTTGCAGAACGAACCTTTTCACGCTTTGAGCAGGGAACAGGGAAAATAGTTAATGCCGAGTAAGGTTAAGACATCTTGAACAGCAAAGATTTTTTCATGCAAGAACCTACTTTTTGACCGATCGTTCCTATGGTAGCTACATATATGATACAGTGGTTCCGACATACATACATACATATGTACCGCCTGTAACAGAAAGAAGGACATTTGCAAAGTATCAAGACATTAGCTTTAAAACTGAGAAATTTGTTTGCACGGACAGAGGGACAGATATCAACTCGGCTGTTGATACTGATCAAGAATATATATGTATAGTTTGTGGGGTCGGAGATGTCTCCTGCTATGCCTTACACATTGATTGACATAATTATAATACCCTCTGCAAGGGTATAAAAATGTTTAGATTAAGAGTTATTTGAGAAACAAAAACTAAAGAACACAGAACGAATAACAAATTTTGAGCAATATATATTTTTTTAAATCCCTCTTCGAACTTTAAAGAAAAACATTCGCCAGCTTCTAATTTGTTTAATAATCTAAAATAGAGACTTAGGATTTTTTCAGTCTTTTACTTCACACTGAAGTCTTTCGTCAAAATATCCTATGTATGCTCTTATATAGTCTTTGGATATTTAGAATCTCATGCTATGTACTCACAACTCGCTTGAGGTTTTCCTTTTCTCTAAGTTGTCAATCTCAGGTCTTCTAACACCTTAATTTACTTAAATTATTAGAAATAACTTTAGCTGTTCCCGTTAAAATATTAATAGCCAAATGCTGCTTGGGCTTCAGTTTGATTGTTTTTGGTTTCTTGTTCTCGGTTTCTTCGGAAATCGACATAATTGTGTTTTCCGCCCACAGCTCATCCCCTAATAGCAAACCCAGCCCCAACCGCACCCCTTGCCGCCCCCCTACTCAGCTCAATTTCAGCTGCAATTTAACTGATTTTCAGTTTTTGTTGTTCCTTCCGCCGAACGACAAACAAAATATTGTTCTATTTATGAAAAATCAAAAGTGCGCTGCTTCTCTTAAATACCCTTACCACAAGTGGGTCATATACGACTACAGACAGCTCACCTAATGACAGTTATTCGAAACATAGCGATTGTAATGCGACTTATCTATCGATTTGAAAAGCATACGGGTAGAAATTACCCGGCGTCAGTGTGCCTTGGAAATTGTGTGTGTAGTTCGCGAAAATATCAGGCAGATACAACCCGGCTCAAATTGCCATTAAAAGTTTATGCATACGCCTTATTTTCTCTTCCCTTATTTTTTCTTCACGTGGGTTCGATCCCCAAACAGCTATATATATATATACATAAATACAGTTATATAGATATATATATTAATAGATATCCCAACTATACACTATATAATCCTGCTTATCACATTTTACTTGCATTACTTTAACTTCTTTCCGAACAACTTTGGTGAACCTTTTTCGAACCACTTTTGTTCTACTTTTGAACCATTTCAGAACCAAATGGTGCTGTGCATGAATTCACAATAAAAAGAGATGTCTAGAGAGAGTAAGAAAGGGTATAAAATAGTCCATTTAGTAGATATTGACAGTATTTGCAATCGATGAATATCTAAAGATGTCTAGAATTTCATTTCAAGGCTTGGTTTTATTTTGTTTTGCAAACGTTTGCGCTCAATTATGAAGCGGCTTGTCAATTGGAAAATACGGAAAATGAATCGACCGACTTACTAAGCAGTTCGGCGATGTGGGGAGGCGGCATGGTAAAGTGCGAGGGGGGGGGGGTTTGCATTTTTCATATTCGCAGTTGACAATAGTTGAGCCTGCTTTGAAAGGCTTTTATGCGACGAAACTAGGCGGATAAAATATAGTCAAATGATTTTTCAATCAACTCTCGAAAGGGGGGGGGGGGGGGGGGGAGAGAGAGAGTGAGAGATGGGAAGGGGGAGGAAGCGTAAGAGAGAGAGTTGCCTTGAAATTTCGACTAGGAAAAGGCTCGACAAATTGTTTGTTGCTTCAAAGTTGGCTCCACGCTTCGCTAGCCACAAAACAGTTTCGTCATCTTCTCCCCCTTCTGCCCCTTCTGCCGCTTCACCCTTCTCACGACCACCTTTTAGCAATTGTAGCTGGCTTTCTACGTTATTTTTTAGCCATTTCATTGTTAGACACTTGACCAAACCATTTGATATTGTTGTTATTGTTACGTTTATACCCTGTATCTAATTGAAATGTTTCGGAAAAAGGCTATATTAAAGTTGTGCAAATAGATATGTCATAGATGAAGAAAATCACAAAGAAAGAAAAGGAAATAGGAAATTCATAATGTTGCAAATGCTGGCGTCTCTGCACTCGCTGCTGGCTTAGAACCGCTAACTTGCCGCTTGCTGGTTCGACGCTCAGACAACTAAAACACGCCGTTAGTTATGCCTAACCCTTCTTCTTTGGCCTTATGCTCAAATTGTGATATGATTTTGATGAAACCCCATTTCAATGTCGAGTTATTTCTTGACAACAATTCTTTGCACTTATTACAGAGTATCTTTGAGTCGTGCAGTGCTCGCTTTACGGCACTCGTAGGCCCTTCCTTTGTTTAGTATTTCCTATTTGATGGCATAATAGGTTTGTCATCGAGTTGGCAACGCATCTGCGACCGTTGAAATGAAATAAATGTCAATGTCGCATCAAATGACAAAATATTCGCCGGAAACTTGAAACAGAACACAGAAATTTGAGTTGTTTATCAGAGAGTCTTTGACTTAACGCGCGAAGCGAGCCAAGTTTCAATTTTCATATTTACCAGCTGTAAATCAATTGCTAATTGAGTTCAATTAGAAGAAGCTCTGCGAAATGGCAACAAATTGACAGCAATTCGGGAAAAGTTCATGGAATTCATTAAAAGTATATTTATGTATTTATTCAATTATAATTGTAAGTAATTTTCATACTCCAGTTATTCATTTTATGCTTGAAATAGATTTTTATCTTTACCTTTATCATAAGAAAAATCTTAAAGTCAATGTCAGCTTTAAAATAGTCGACACAAATCCAATTCCAAGTCGACTGACTAAGACATAACATTTTGTTTGTGTTAAGGTAACGTCTGAAGGTTGATTGAGACACGAATCGAGCTAAATTGAAAATGACAAGAATCCATTAAATACTCGCTAACTGAAAGCGCTTTCCGCTCTCTTCCGCTTTCCCCCTCTCTGTGCCACATGCCTTCTATTTGTTATACCCTGTGCCTAGGAAGGGTTGTTGATATGATTATAAAAGCCAGAGGCAGATGTATGTCTAAATTTAGGTGAGATACTATTGCATAGAGTTGGAAAGATAGTTAGCGAGAGAGAGAGAGAGAGAGAGAGAGAAAACTGGGGAGAGATTATAAGGAAAGAGACAGATAAAGGAGTTGAAGAGGAGAAGAGACTCTGAGAAAGAGGTTAAGAGAAAAGGAGTAAGAGCTAAGAGAGAGAGAGAGAGGAAAAGAGAGAGATAGAGAGAGAGAAAGAGAGAGAGAGAGAGATAAGTTAAAGAATATTGCAGTCTGAATGCAGAGTTTGTGTGCTTCAAGCCTTGCTACAGGGTAACTTCTAGTCGAGTGCTTGCCTTGCTAGCCAAGCTCAGACTTTCTGCCTAGAACAACTCTTAGTCGAGCATTCTAATTAGCACACATTTTGTTTTCTTTGAAAGCCTTTACGCTCTTGTAGGCAAAGCGTTAAATTCGTTTTTAAATTAATTTTCGCAGTCGAATTTCTCGTTAATGTTTTATAAAAGCTTTTGCGATTTATCGCAGCCATTCAAAGGCAAATCTATCGATTTGTTAAATGGCCGCATAAAAATATGCAGACGTGCTTATTAACACATTCACAATAATGATCGTAATTATGATGCTGATCATAATCACGTTGATTTGGTAGCTCGCAAAAGTGAATCAGCGCAAGGGCTCGAAATGTCACCCATGTGAAATCTCAGCAAAAGAACAGAAAAAAAGGCGAACAGAATGTAATAAAAAATATCTATACATATATATACACGCACATATATAAAGTGCCGACCCAGGCAGCATAAGAAATCACAGCGTTTAATCATTTAAAAGCATCTTTGTAAGCCAAGAGCAGAAAAAAGCTAAAAAAACTGCCAGAAAAAAAAGTAAATATAAAACAAAACGCGGCGAATGAACGTTCAAAAGCAAGTGGCCAAGAAGCTGCGTTTTGATCTGGAACAAACCCCCCCAAGAAAAAAAACGAATGAGGGAGTAAGCCAAGTGCCCGACTAGCAGATACCCTGTGCACAGTTGGTCACAGCCAACAAAATAATCTTGTTTCCAAATTTTATAAAATTTTATCTATTTGTGGTATACGAGAACCAAAGCTTCAATAATTTACAAGATATGTCTACTAAAACTTTTTGTGGGAATGGAGAAGTTGCTGAAAGACGATGAGCTTAAGATAAAATATATCGATTATGGACTATCGGAGGGGATAGCGAATAGAAGAAAAGCTAAAGATAAAAGTTTAATGTCATCTATTTGTAGTAGAGGAGAACCCGAACTCCAAAGATCTTTAAGGTGTGTAAAACTCCAAAACATATTTATCGATATGTAATGAAGCAGTTATCAAAAGGAGCACAAAAAAAATCGGAATCACCGCATAAGATGCTGGAACTTACTTTCCAAATTTGGACTTCACCAGACAAAAGCAACGCACAGAAATATATAGACTCGTCCACACTCCATGAGCCTAGGGAGGTTTCCCACTGCCTGTTGCAAACATACGCTTGGTTTGCACATACCCAATAGCAAGCATTTGACTGGGTAGATGAAAAAAGCAATGTTTAAACACGGAAAGGGCAGCCAAATTTGAACAGAGGGTGGCCAAGGCCCCAGAGGCAGAGGCAGGCGCAGGCAGCAGTGGGGGCTGGGACGGGGGCGGGGCGGGACTCACCATAACAAAGAAAGTCTGCAAAGGAAGCTGCCAGCCAACGATTGAGGTCAGAAAGGAAATGCGTCGCAGTAGGCGCGTGTCGCGTGCGTCTCCAAATCCAATGAAACCGCCCTTTCCCCACCGATCCTCCCCCTATCCACAGATAGCGCCCTATTGCCGCATCAGCCCCGCACCCCTCAGCCGTTGCCATCGCAGCTGCGGGCAAAGTTACAATAACTTTTGCCACAGTTTAAGCCGTCGCCGCCGCCGTCGCCTCCTGTGTGTGCTGGCCTGCGTATCTTGTATCTGTGCCCTGCCCCGCCTGCCAACCCTTGTTTCATCTCATTTCGTTTCTGGCCCAAGCACAAATTTCTTTTGCCTTTTGGCAGTGTCAGTGTCATTGCTACTCGAATGCATTTTAATTCGATTGAGTATTCGATTCGCAGCAGCTTCTTCGAAGGCTTTACTGCTTGTGGCTTTTTATACCCTGTACAAATGGAGCCAAAGAAGTTGTGCCAATTGCCAAAGAGGCTGCCTCTTCGAATAAAGTTCATCTCAATATGTAAAACTGATTGTCCGACTGACTGACTGACTAACAGGTGATAAACACACCTCCCAAGCTAGAAAGCTGAACATTTTTACTTAAGTACCTTATAGTATATATTACTTTCACGCGCGAGCTTGGAAAATTTGCGGAAAACGTTTGTACGAAACTTTTTTCTGTTTTCAACTCATTTTAAAGATCTCTCTCTCAAATGCATTTTAAAGGTGTTTCACACCTTCCTGATGGAAATGTAGGCGATTGAGATTTGAAGATTCTTTATGAAAATTCACTTGAGTCTTGTTTCACACTTTTTGCAGAATCCAAGCTTTATCGGTCGAAAATGATTTGTTGGGGGAAGCTCTAAGTTTCGTTTGAAGGATCTTTAATTAACTTTCAAAGCCCTATTTAAGAAGCTTATGAATACGTGTCTCAGCAACTTTGGAAATTCCACGCGTAACTGTGGAAAATTGGCGGAAAACGGCTGCGTGTCTCTTCTTTTGTGCAGCTTCCGATTGGCCTTAAGCTCGTTTCAAAGAACTATGTGAAATTTCAATAGAGAAGCGTTTCACGCATTTTGCAAAATTCTGCGATGGACTCTAAAAGTCATTTTCAAATATTTATGTAAGATAATAACTTGAGACGTGGAGTTGAAGGTCTACCCATAGATTGAACTGTGGATAAATTAGATATATTGAATACTTGGCACAGACAAGGTCGGGGAATACCCGTAATTATGTATATATGCATATATTTGAACCAATTGAATGGTTTTCTTGTAAGTATATGTTTTAATTTAATTGTGCAAAATGCTTGAAAGATCACGCAACAATTAAGTTGCATGAAAGGCGACCATGTGGCTGAGATCAGATTATTAGCTCGCAGAACTTGTGTATGGCTCGCAGAGGTATTACGTCTTCGGCAATGCGGAAAAAAACACTTCTGTTTTCTTTCTTTCGGTTTTTCTTGCGTTTCAGTTTTTTTCGCTACGAGTTTGGCAATTTTCGCAAGGCTAGCAAAAGTTTCAACTTTATTTTGTAGTTTTTTTATTTTCATTTTCTGTATTTTTTTTTTAAATGGATTAAAACACGAACTTCGGAATTGAACTTGGGCAAGTTTTTTTTTTCAAGTTTTTTTTTGTTTGCTGCGCACAAAAGTCATGGGTCAAACGGCGTTTCAGCCCAATGAAATGTGGCAAGAGGAAGCAGCAGCAGCAGCAGCATCGGCAGGCAAAATGAATTGTTCGCTGATTGAGACCTAGCTCTGAGCACGGAACACTGTCCAACAAATCGCTCAAGTTCTTGAGCTATTCATTTGAAAATGCGCACAGAACATAAGATGCAAGACCATAAAACTTTGTCTTCCTTTTTTTTCCTTTTTAAAGGTGACGGAAGAAAAAAACATTTGTGAATTATCCATTGGATTGTGCAAACTTCCTTTGAAGTATTTTTTATTTTCTGTTATATTTTTTATTCAATAGCTTATTAGACTGTGATATTTACGGACCGGAAATTCTGTCTCTACTTCAATATATTTGTGTTATATTGAGTAATATAGTTTTTGTTACATCGTTTTTGCATTATTATATCCCGAACTCTTTAAAAATGGGTTAAGAGGATTATGGAGGCATCTCCGCTCCCGTCTCTCCTTCTGTCCATCTGTCTGTCGCTCTGCTCGTCTACTGTGAATGCATCCATCTCGGCAACTACAAAAGCTAAAGACTTGAAAATTAAAATATATGTATATTCTTCTATTCCATACACAAGTTATAAGAACTTGTAAAGCCAAGATTGATTGCTAGAAAGAAGCTGGAATATTTGTAAAGGCAGCTCGGCGCTTGGTTCAGGGTATTATCTAGTCGGCTTGAGCATATTGTGTTGTTGTTCTTTTGCATACATTTGGCATAAACATTTTTGTATCTTTGCGTCAAGTAAACTTATGTGTTTTGTTTTTTCCCATTACAGGTAACTAGAGAGGGAGTCCAAATCGACAAAAAAAAAAATAAAAATATATATATAAATATATAACTAGCAATAAAATAACATTAAAACGCATTTTGGGCAGCAGCGGGAGCAACGGCAGCGGAAGAAGCTAAAGGTAAGTGGACAGCGGGCAGGTGGTGCGATATCTTGAGACCGTTTCGTATTGCCACCTGTTGTCAACCGACGGGGGCGCCATTTGCCACTTGCCAGTTGGCGCTTTGTGTGTGTACGAGTGTGTGTGTGTGTTTGTGTGGTTGTATCTTGGCTTGGAGTATCTTTGGCGCCGCTTTGTTTACAGCGGGGTACTATCTAATAGCCGGGGCTAAGCACACGTCAAAAGTGAGCGCAAAAGTTTGCGCTTCAACTTGTTGGTGTTGTTGCTGCTGTTGCCGCTGCTGTTGTTGTTGTTGCTGGCTGCTGTTAAATGGGCCGCTGCCAACATCCGTTCGCTTGCTTTTGTTATGTTTGCCTTCAGACTTGTATCTTTGAGTTACTTTTGTGGCTTGTTCCTTGGCTCGTTGTGCATTCTGCGCTCTGAACTTTTGCCACGGCAGCCTCGCAGCTGTTTTTTCTCCTCTAAACACATATGTATGTACATTTTTTTTTTTCTTTTCATTTTTTCTACTATATCGCAACTCTGCATCTGTAGAATTTTGTTACCTTTTGTTTTTTTCCTGCGAAGAAGCACCGTAAATCTACAGCCGCTGAACGTAATCGGAAACACAAGTCGAAAAAAACACAACACAAAGAACAGAACCTGGACAAGATACTCGGGCGCAGTACGCTCAGATTTCAACCGCAACTTGATCATTAATTATTTATTTGGATTTCGTTTAAATACCAGCTGAAGCAGAGACAACAAATTACTTTGATTTCATTCTTGAAATAAGCTCCAGCTTCTAGGTAGCATCCAGAATTTCAGTTTTTTTGTCTCTCGTTTTGCCTGGGAATTTTTGTTGTTGCTGTTGTTGTTGTCATCTTCCTTTTTTATTTGCCTGTAACACACATACATTTGCATAACACTCCGGAGTTGTTGTTGTTGTTCACTTGATGGTCATCAGAAGTTGACCTCTTGCGCCCGAACAGGGACTCGGTGCATCATTAGCATAGCACAAAGGTCAGCAGCACTCAGGGAATGTCAAGTCTGTATTTCATCTGTATGGGCTGCCAGGAACAGAACGAAACTAAAGTAACTGTTAATCAATGATTCTTGCTTTGATGCCAAAGAAAGTCCGCAAAATAACAACGTCAAAGAAAGAATTCTTGCATATCATATACAAATGGAATCTTCTGCAAAACTTTGAGTTGAGCATACGAATGCCAAGCTCGAGTATGTATATTGCATATGACTAGTCAGAAAGTTTTTAAGTAAAGTATTTTTATATAAAACCAGAAGAAATAACCCGGCGACGCTCAGTTCAAACTAGACTGCAAATGCAAGAGCTATCGAAATATATTTCGCCAATTACAGACAGAAGACCTTTTAGATCTTTGGCTATATACATGACTGTTGTGCGTCAGGCTAGCATAAGTGAGGTCGCTGGCTCAAACGTATTTATTATTTATAAATATACATCCAAATATTCATAAATTCACATTACTTATCTAGGCTCATATATTTATTGCTAATTTGAGTTATTGTGTTAATAATTTGTTGAACAAAAGTGTGGTCGCCGGTTCAAATGAACATCTTTTATAAATATACATATATTCAAATATTGATAAATTCATATTATTCATCTATAATCCTATATTTATTGTTAATTACCTTTGGATGCATTGTTTTTTTTCTTACCTGAAATGTTCTGATAAATAACTCGCGTTCGACATGCGTCTGGCTGCCTGTCCAAAGAGCCTTATGTTTTGAACTACTTCAATTGGTTGATTACACACAAACTGCAAATAGGTTCGAGCCATTAGCGTGTTGATGTTGATGGAAAATCTGTCCGAGCGGTTGCTCCCTTTCGGCTTGGATGGTAAATGTTATCTGCATCCTATTCTACTTTACATATGGGTAGATAGTACGTGCAGCTTTGATTGCATCGGAAGAAATGTGAATTGCATTTTCAAATACCTGGCTTCTTTCTGCTGCACTTCTCGTGTGTACTTTGTAGGCCCTATTTCTGTAAGTCTGAGTAGTTCCTTCTCTCTCTCGCTCTCACTCTTTTCACTTCGACTGTCTTTTTATCTCATTTTGTTTTGTCAAATGTTATGCAAATATGCGTCATGCCTGGCGGCCCACATATCATTATAGACGTACATATCGAACTATTTGTGGTCCCTCTTCGGGCCATAATTTAGCCGAAAAGAAGCTGAATTTGACAAAAGGCCGCTAGATAACTACCAAATAGTCTAAACAACAACAACAACAACAACAACAATCACAATTGGTTGCCCCTGCTTATCGGTTTTCTCACTTTTTCACCTCTTGTGCGCAGTCGTTCCCTCTGACGCTGCCCTTGCCCCTGCCTCTGCCCCTGCTCCTGACACTGCCACTGCCACTGCCCCTGCCCCTGGCCCTTGTGCGGCACGCACTTTACTCGTCGAACCATTCAAATTTAAATCAATTTGATTCTGATTAGCCACACACGCAGTTTCTCGAACTGTTTGTCGCCCATGCGAGTTTTTTATTTTTTTTTCGTTTTTCAACTCCTTCCTCTGATATTTTTTCTCTTTTCTTTGCTTTTTTTTTTGTATGTGTATTTTGTACCTACTACAACTAGTAAATAAATTAGTTTTTATTATTGAGAACTGGTTTCTGGGTGCCTTTTTTTACACGACCAAGCGATTTGGACGCGTCGGAGTCGGACTTGAGACCGGCGCAGGGCAGGTTCAAAATTCTTCACAGTTCGCTGACGGAACCTGTTTGGAGTCCGGTTCTCTAGGGTTTTCATATATGTATGTATATGTATATGTATGTATGTATGTACATTTGCCTGGCTCTCGGCCGGGCTGCTCGCTTTCTTAACACTTTCATGATTTGAATTTTAAACAACTCAAAGTCCCAGTTGTAAAATCAATTAAATGGGGGCCACCACAAATCGATGGATAGCGCTTGTCGCTTCCTTCTTTACGCTCGCAAGTGCTGTACAAATTATGGAATAATAAAAAACAAACAACAAAAAAAGTAGCTAACAAAGTGCTACTATATGAAATAACTATGCGCTCTGTTTGCTTTCATTATTGTGGTGGCTTTTTATTTTTTTCGTTTTTTGTTACCCAAATTTATGCAGCGTGTCTAATGACAATTTTGTAGTCATTATGGGTAATATATAGTCGAAAAAGACTTTAACTGCGCACAAGACATACTTAAAATGTCTGCGAATACATAAAAATACGCACATATTTTGCCTAATCGCCTACATCTGACATTATATGGCAAATAATACTCAATAAATACTTAAAATTGAGCATACATATGTATAGTCGCCTGTCTATACTCTAAAATAAGCACGTAATTTTCCTTGATGCCCTTTGATTTAATTAAAATATTTTCTACAACCTTTTTTATATACGCACTTCGATTTTATGTATTTGCTCATGTTCGTGTATTTGCTCATACTTTTTACGCTATGTACTCGAAATACTCTACATACTCGCATATCAACTTTATTTACTCAAAATACACTGTGTGTTGTGACATGTACTCAATATTTTCGGATAGGTACTCTAAAAATACGAAAATATATACTCTAAATACTGAATAAACTCACATATATATTTTAAATACTCTTTAAAGTCGAACATGTACTCATTATACTCTATTTATTCGGACACGCACTCTATATACTTTAAATGCTCTATATACTTGCAAATGTACTTTATATATTCGAAACACTGTACACACTTGCACATGTATTTAATGTACTCGAAATACTTTATGTGTGTGACATGTACTCTATATTCTCCAAATACTCTATATGCACACATATGTACACTAATTACTCTATTTACTCGCACATGTAGTCTTTATACTATACATGTATTCTATATACACTATATACTCCAAATATATGTATATGTGTATGACTTGTACTCTATATTCATCAATAGGCTCGCATATGCACTCTAAATACTCTATAAACTCGCACTTGTACTTTTTATACTCTACTTACGCTGACATATACTTAACATACTTAAAATACTCAAAAAACTCACACACACTCGCACTCTATATACTCGCACATACACTCTATATACTCCAAATACTCTACATATACTCAAAATACGCAATGGTTTTTTTATAGAAGCCACTCGCTTCTGTGCCAATTCCCTGAGAGGACAAATTTGCAATTAAATGTCGGCCATAAATTAAATGGCGTCTGGGTCAAGAAAGTGTATAGGAAAAAGAGATATAATAAAAAACAGAGAAAAAAGGAGACAGCAAAAAAACAAAAAAAAAAAGCAAGAAAAACAAAAACCAAAGTCGATAATAAGCATGTCGCCCAGGGCCAAATAGCGCACTATATAATCATCTATGTACGGACAGACATACAAAACATATATACAAAGCTTTATATGTATATGTACAGTACATACTGCCATATGATGGCTTTGGGCCGTGCTGTGATGCGGCTGCTGATGTTGAGGTTGAGCCTATGCTCTCTATAAATGATGATGCTGCTCATTTCTTGTGCATTGACGCGTAGTTTGAGTTCTCGTTGTTGGTGTTTTTGTTGTTATATGTGGGCCGCTTTTGTTGTTGAAATGCCGCTGATAAATGAGTTTTGGCTTTTTTGTTGAAACGACGTGGGAAAATGTGTGCTGTTGATTTACATACCTATGCACAAACATATAACATACAAACTTATTGAAACACTCAAACCACATACTCGAAACACTCAAACGAGTGGGCATCTTGAGACCCTCTAGAGTCTAGACTCTAGACCAAAAGCACAACTCGCTCGGGCCCTCAATGAATCATGCACATTAACTGGCAAATGGCAAACATTTTTTTGTGAATAATTGTCCAATATGAATAGCATGAGTATTCAAAATGTGCCACATGCCAAATGGCGAATGAATTGTGAATTTATTGATTACAAATTGCATTTAATTTGATTAGTCTGCTCATATTGCCAAGGAACACACTGTAAATAAGATTTCGTTTAGTCATGGATTGGTGAATATGCACACGAATGTATTCCCAGGTCTGGTGTGCACTCATAATCGTGAGTATATTCACAACTGTGTTTAGTTTTCAACTGAGTAATATTGAAATATTTACAAATATTGTATGAAATGTACTCATCAATCTTTCTATGAGTGAATAATCAAAGCAGTATTCACAGATTAATCCAAATCAATAATCAACTAAATATTTTTAATGAGTGAATGCATTCTTTGAGGGAATAATCCCAATATGTACATATGTGAATAATTAGTGAATATATTCATGAGTGTTTTTTTAATTTACTACAGAATTAAAGCAAACATAAGATATATATATATGTGATTTGCTCTGAATCTACCCATGAATATGTGAAAATGTATGTCATTGTCTTTATTCGAAATGTACAAGAGCAACTGTCATCCGTTGTTTGACGAGCGTATTCACGAATAGTGTGAATTTCATGACTTGTGAGTCACCAGACCAAAGTGCACCACGCCCCCCATCTCCAGCTGGCTCGCCCACCTCTCAGCTGCATTTGAGCTGGTTGCGAATGCGATTCTCAGAATGTGGCCACAAAATGAAAACAATTTTTAGTAACCAAAAAACCACTTAAAAACATGGCAGACGCATGACTCGGCTTTAGATTACCATTACCCATTAGCCATATACCCATTGCCCCAAACCCATACCCATTGCCCCATACCCATACCCATACCCATTCGCCCATTCGCCCATTACCCATTACAGCATATACCCGGTACCCATTACCCATTGCCCATTAGCCATTAGCTTTGCCATTACCTTATTACCTACGTGGATTTAGCGCTGCACGCTTCGGTTCAAGTGTCTGGCGTGCCCCTCATCAAATTTCGCACTGTGCTTGGCTTTTCGGTTATGTTTTTTGTTTTTACTCCTTTTTAAAAGGCTGGCGGGGGCGGGTTGGCGCGGTGGCGGGACCAGCAACACCTTTGGCAACACCTTTTGCCAGCAGCCAGCTGCCGTCCAAGCACTTAACATTCCAGTCCGTCGCAAATGTGGCGTCAAACGTGCGACGCACGCGCACCAAATCGCCAAAGGGCCTCCACTCACAACTGGTGCGAATGTGAATAAACGAATACACACTCAACGCACACTCACTTCAGCAACGAATCGTAGTGCGGTGGATCGTTGAAGCTATTCAAAATGCATTTATTCATTTTGTGTCCACACTAATTAACAAATATATGTTTGTGTGCGTGTGGGAGTATTTATGTGAGTGTAAGTTTCAAAACGGAATTTCAAATTTTTATTTACCATAATTCCATAATCAAAAAAAAAAACGATTGATCGATAACTATTAAACTTGGTAATAAGCGAACCAAATGCCACTCATCGAAGATCGGTTCAAATAGTGAACCGATTTATCGAATATTGGTTCGACTAGTGAACCGATTATTTGAACATTGGTTCGAATAGCGAACCGATTCATCGATCCTTGACTCAAATCGTGATCCGAATCATTAGTTCGAATAGTGAACCGGTTTATCGAACATTGGTTCAAATAGTGAACTGAATCATCGAACATTTTTATTGGGTTTCAGCATTGCGAGTCGCAGGCGACTTGCGTGCGTTTTAAATCGCCCAAAACTGATTTGTGTGCCGGGCGAAGCGCGTCGTTAACGCTAAGACACCCCCCCCCCCCCCTCCCTCAACAAACACTCCTTCACACGACCCGGAAAATTCCCCGCCCCTGCCACACACTTGCAGTTCCTTGTCAGGCCATAAATTGCGCACTTTCACTTTTGTTGTTGTCCCGTATGCGAAGTTTATCATTAGTCGCGCGCGTTTTGGCCGCGTTTTTTTTTTTTTTTTTTGATACGCTCGACTCTTCCTGCGCCCAACACCAACAAAGTTGCCAATTTTGTTGTTGTTGTTGTTGTTGTTATTGTTGCTGCTGAAACCGGAAATTTTTGTCATTAGCTGGAAATTTTATTTTCGCTTCGTTTCGTTGGGATATACTATGCGATTTTTTTCTTCTTTGCGTCCACTTTTCGACTGTGTTTTCGTAGCTTTTCCTGACCTTTTTTCGTTTTTTTTTTCTCCTAGCGGTAAATGCGAGTAGTTGCTGAAAAACAGGAGTACTTCAGCTTTGCAAAGATGTTTGCGCAACAAATAATTCAATGCCAATTGCTAATTACTGGCAATTACATATATATTTTAATAACCAATGCGCAAGTAATTCAAATTAATTATGCTACTAATTGTGCGAGTAATTAATGCAATAATCTCAATGTAATTACATTTGATTGGACTTGTTTTTACAGAGACAATATTGTTGCTATATAAAACAGCGATTGACGCAAATATTCACATTATTTCAATATGTAAAGATATTTGATATCTTAATGGGATATTGTGTTAAGATATTCAAATATTTTATATGTATAGCAATAATAACTTATAATATAATAATATATTTTTATGTTTAACATATCTCATGCTTCTGCATATTAGGATTTTATCAGGTTAGAGAGCAAACTAGACCGGCAGGCAGGATATACATATACTTATAATCACAAATTGTGAATGATCTTTTGATTAAATCATTAAAAGCCTTTTCGTTCTAGAGCTCAACTCATCCGAACTCAACATTTAAAAGTTTTGTTATGCTTATAAGTATTATATCCATTTATTAAGTGTATTTCTTGTGCGGCAATCCGTAGTCAAGTGTTTTTCAAATATATTTTCATTTTGGTCTGCAGTTTTTGAGCTGGGCGCTTTGCTTTTCCGCCAACATTTATATCGAGCTATGCGAATTCAAGTCTCTGGCACCCGTTTGCCCTCCTGTTGGCCCTGGCTCCCGGCTGTTGCTTTATCATTTTTCTTCGTCTGCCGCCAGTTTTTCGGGGCTTAGTTCATGGCGACTTCCTCTGCTGCTGCTGTTGCTTGGGACACTCGCCTTCGCCTTCGTCTTCACACTCACATTTCGATTCGGATTCAGATTCGCATTCTCAGCATTCGCTTTGCTGCTACTGTGTGTGAGGACAAATGATAAATGAATTTGTGATAAATGAAGCATGTGGCCAAAAGTTGAAAATACTTTTTAAACGCAGCGCACGAGACAGAGAGAGAGAGAGAGAGAGGGGGACAGGGAGCAGGAGACAATTGGTAGCCAACTATTTGTGGCCCGAACCTCCTTCGGTCCCTTCAGTTTACACTTTATGGCATCTGTATCAAATTATGAATGGAAAAGCGAGTTGCCTCCACAATGACTCATTAACATTGCCTCAGCCTGGACTCCCTGCACTTGGCCTACACTTTGCTCTGTATTTTTTTTTTTTTCTGCCTCACTTATTGGCTATTGGCCATTTTTTATCTATCGTTTCGCCATTGTTGTTATGCAAAAGTTTTCTGTTTTCTGTTTTTTTTTTGTCGACTGATTGGCGTGATTTACTCTGGAATTGTTAAGGCGGAGGCGTGCACGCGTTGTCTTAGTTCGTAGTCCAGGTTTCCCTCGGTCCAGCTCTCTTTAATTTGAGGCAGACTCTTTCTCCCTCTCGCACTCCATGGTCCATTTGGCGAGAAAGTAGCCAAGCAAGTGACTCAGTCTGGCAGGTGGGCGGACAATTTTTCGTGGAGTGAATGCTTTTTGAGTAATGCGGGCAACATTAACACGAATAGTAGTTGTAGTTCGGGCCACGAGCACTCAAAGTGAGTCACATAACTAGCAACATTTTTGACAAAGTATCTTAAAAGCTAATGTATTCTATAAAAATATTTTCATCTGATGTGAGCTCGTAAAATGCTATTAAATGCAAATACCCCTTGACATTTATTTGATAAGATGTGAATACATATTCCCAGATCAAAAAAGTAAACCAATAACTATACTTTTGATAATCACAAAAATAAGTTCATTCATCTAAAAATTGATAGATATTACATTCAGAATATACCAGCTATTATAAATGAATATTATTTGTTTCGCTCTCTCAAGTACACTCAAAGTGAATGAATAAATCCATTCCATTGATTCATATTTAAGCAAAATTTCACACAATATCTATGCAAACCAATTTTATTCACACTCGGATTCAATTGTGTTCGAATATATATATATTCATGTTTAGCAAATACACTTGTTACAGATCCAAATAAATTGGGCTTAATTTACACACGGTTATGCTACGTTTGGCCGTAAATGTGTGCTGTGTGCCGTGTGCTTGGCAAAAGCAAGCATTCATTTACAATCACATTCACACTCATTCATTTACATTCATTAACAATGGACTCCAATTAATGTCAACATCTGTTGTTGCCAATTTAGAAAACAGCTTTCAATTTTGGGCAGCCACGACACAAGCAGCACAGGTAGCACGCACCATGCGCCACATTCATACACTCACTTACACACCCACACACACACACACACACACACACACACACACACACACACACACACACACACACACACTCGCACACTCACATTCGCACACTCGTTTAGTACACGTTGACAAAGTTTCGCTCTCATTGCAGTCCTCGCTGCACTTAATTTTCATAATTAAAAAAGTTTACCTTGACAACCCCTTACACGGGGGCCAGACCCCAGCATAACCCGCGCATACAGACACGCACCCCCTGCACTCTTGCCCCTTGCCCCTTCTACCCACTCTCTCTCTCGCGCCCTATCCAATATCCAATTCCAGCTACGCACATTTGGACTTGGACGCCAACAAACATGGCCAACGGCAGCGGCAGCGTTTTGTAATTAATTTATGCAAATAATCCAATGGAGTGGGCGGCCCAGGGGGCTGGCGCTGCTGCTGCTGCTGCTGTGTCGTGGCGGAGAGAAAGGGGGGGGGGGCGCTGGCCATGCGTGGTGGATCGTGTGGCATATTAAAATGAATGACCCTTTAAGTTTGTGCCTTGGTGTTAACTCCCCCACGCTGGATTAAGTAGACAAGTTGGCAAAATAGTGCACACCCCCCACCCCCTCCACACCTTACAGGCCAAACGAGTACACTTACCGCCCCCAACCCCCAACCCCTTAAACCTTGGCAGCTTGCACCCCTGGCGCATGTCATGAGCGTTTCGTGCAGGCGACTTGCAACTTTTGCCGTTTGCCACTGCAACACACTGTTTATTACATATTATTTTGATGTTGTGCGTGTGTGTGTGTGGTGTGTGTGTGGTGTGTGTGTGTGTGTGTGTTTTGGCGACCGCGCCCTTTGCTACAAGCATTTCTTTTTTACTTTCTGACTGTTGTTGTTGTTGTTGTTGTTGTTGTGAATTTATTATAATATTTTTTTATGTACGAGTAATTCCCCTTTTGCAGCTTGGCGCTTGACTTGGGCTCCGTGCGGGCGTTCTCGCATGAGCAAAAAATTAAGCGCGCTGACATTCGCTTCCTGCTTGCCACGCCCACAACTAGCCGCCCATTAGCCGTGTCTGCTTCACTTCCTTTTCTTTAATATATATATATATATATATATATATATATATATATATATATATATATATATATATATATATATATATATATATATATATATATATATATATATATATATATATATATATATATATATGTATTTTGTTTTTTCGGGCAAGGGGGAGCCTTTTGGCTAGGCCAAGACACAAACAATGACTGCACGGTTCTTTCTTTTCGGGCACAAAATTGTCAAACAATGGACGACTAGGACTTCCACGCGCCGAGCCATTGCCGAGCCTAATGACTTGAGCCCCGAGTCCTCAGCTACCCAGCGTATCCGAGTCACAGGTTTTTGGCGGCGCCCCTGCTTGGTGTCATAGGAGCCGGTGCCACCACATTGAGGCGCCTCGGCGCCGCTTTTGTGTTTGCAGCTTGGCTGGCTGACTGGCTGCTGTTGCCTCTCAATCAAAGCCACGACTTTGGGCGCCACCCAACCCCCCAACCCTGTAGACCCCACAAGTGAAACAACAAAAAAAAAGAGCGAGAGAGGGGGAATGTTAGAGAATGAGCGGGGAAAGGGCGGTGCAACAAAACCAAAATAAAGAAGGGAACTAGCAACCAACTGCGGTTGTTGGCCCTTTTTTATAGCCCCTGGGTGGGTATTATGACGGTGTCAGGCAGCTGCAGAAAAGCACAGAGGGCGAAACAGCTTTGATTTTGGATAGAGTATTCGTGCCCAGAAGCAGTCACATCCATTTGGCTTAAACCTTTTGCTGACCAGTCTGAAATAATTCCCTTAATATTTTCAATTTAAAAAAAAATGTTCGCATTTTTCTAGTTATCTATAAATCAGTTTAGAGGCTGTTCTTACAAAGTAAATCTCAGAAGCAGTAACAAGTCTAAACGATTTCACAATCAATCGTATCGATAATTCAGCTGGCAATCATATTTTCGTATTAATCGGCTATTCGATAGGTTATTTTCGAAATTAACCAAGCACTTTTTGCGCAATATGTCTAAAGAATCTGCCATATGTTCCAAAAGTGTCAATACCCATCTGACTTTAATACTTTTCTCAGTGAAGCAGCGATAAATTAGTTGTGTATTACGATAAGAAATAAAATTAAAAGATCAAAATATCATTTTTATTAGGCTTTACTTAACCTATTTACTGCCTTTCTAATATTCGATTAAGTTAGAACAATAAATTAATAGCAATTGTTAAGTTTTTATTGAAGAAATCACCTGAAGCTACCCGAAGCGAGCTAATAATGTTCAAAATGCAATTCACATATAAATTATTTGCAAAATCGCGACAATACCAGTAACAAAAGAAGCCGTAAAGGTTTTCAAACAAACGTCTATGCATTAAGCGTTATAGTTGAATGTTTTTCATACAAACTTTCTGCCAGTGGAGGGTCGAACTTAAACAAAAAATTTCCGTCTTAGTGCACACAGTTGACCCAATAGGAAGTTTCTGTTTCAGCTTCCTAGCTCTTACCATTTGGGCCTAACGTGGATAACCAATCAGTCAGTCAGTCAATCAATCAGTCAGCCAATTAATCAGTCAGTTAGTCATTCAATGAGTCAGCCAATCAATCAGTCACTCAATCAGTCAATCAGTCAGTCACTCAATCAATCAATCAATCAATCAATCAATCAATCAGTCACTCAATCAGTCAGTCGGTCAATCAATCAGTCAGTCAGTTAGTCAATCAATTAACCAATCAATCAATCAATTAGTCATTTAGTCAGACAATCAATCAGTCAATCAGTCAGTCAGTCGGTCAGTCGGTCAATCAATCAGTCAGTCAGTTAGTCAATCAATTAACCAATCAATCAATCAATTAGTCATACAGTCAGACAATCAATCAGTCAGTCAGAAAATACTTATTTATGTATAAACAGGCTTTATAATATTATTGAAATTTAACCTAGACAGGGCATCAGCCTTGCGGCTTGCAAATAGGGCTCGTCTAGTCCTTGTGGTCGCCTTTTTCGGCCCCCTCGCATACAGTGGGGTTAATGCACTGCACCCTACCGAAAAAAAGGAGCAGAGAAAACGAAGAAGAATTATATGCAACCCGCACTGACTCACTTTGAGTACTTGAAAGTGTGTTGCACCCGAAAAGGCAGCGCCCCAACTAAAGAGCAGCAATGCATACAACAGCAGTTGCAGTAACTCCGGCAGTGGCAGCAGTGTGGCAGCAGTGTGGCAGGACACGGCATTAAAGGCAGCTCAGAGGAGCTGCAGCTAGCTCGCTCAATTCCAATGTTTATTTTGCGTGCCAGGGCACTTAGCGCAATTTCCGTTCACAGGCCCAGCTATTTGTAAGTGTATCTGTATCTATGGCTGTAGTTATATATGTATCTGTAGCTGTGCCTGCCGCTGCTGTTGTTGTTGTGGTGCGTATCTGTTGCTGTCTATCCGCATCCTTGAGGCAATGCCACAGGCGCTGCTTAATGCTTCATTAACAATTTGTGTACGTGTGACAGTGTCTGTATCTGTATCTGTATCTGTCTCTCTGTGTGTGTTTGTTTGTCTGTCTGTCCGTCCGTCCGTCCGTCTGTTTGTGCATGGCTCTCCCACGCATCGCTGGCTACCTGCCGCCAGCATATCAAATGGCAGTTAACAATTGCCATAAGCGAATCGCCAGGGCAGGGAATCGGCAACTGGCTTTGGGTTTCTGTTGTTGCCATCATTTGCTCAAGTGGCTGCCACACGGCGGCAGAGACAGACTCCACTGGCTGCGGCTCTTTGTCAGTGTGGCACTCATTGAAATTTGAGGCAAAACGCTGCCGCCCGCCGCAGCTTCAATGCGACATCAAATGTCAGGCAACAGACGCCGCAGCCCAGCAAACGCCTCAGGCCCTATTCTACCAAAAACCAAAAACAGAAACAAAAAAAAAAAAGAGAAAATTTTACCAAAATAGAAAGGCATGGAAAAAGTACCAGCAACAAGAAGAAGAAGAACGACAACAACAACGTGCCACGCCGTCGCCATCATGTCTTTGACAAAAGGCTCATTGTTTTGCCATATGGTCCCGTAATCAAATATCAATGAAAGGGCCCAGCTCCACAACTGTGGAGCCCGCCTGGTACTAAGTGCAGCGTCAGCGTTCGGCAGGGGGCGGTGGGTAGGGCGCGCGGGGGCTGGGCTAATTAGGCACCGAGTTCTAAGCTAAAGCCAAGACCCAAAAAAGTTGCCGCAGCTTTCAATTTGGCCAGCGGCAGCTTTTAACTGTTGTGCGCCGTGTGTATGTGCATGTGCGTGTGCGTGTGTGTGTGCGGGAGCACATGTTATTTTGCAGATTTAGCCAATTATTCAATTTATTTCGCTTACACAAGCCAAGCTTTTTTGTCGCTAACATTCTTTTCAATATTATTATCATATTAAATTTGTATTGTTATTATTATTATTGTCATTATTATAAGCTCTGGCTGGGACAATACTAGATCCATATTCATCGATACTGGCGTATGCCTTGCCGGATGATTTGAACCCTGAATTTCGTGGGCCACTTTGAAAACTCATCGAACTGCAGCTTGTCAATCCAGTGTCAGAAATATTGCAGCTTTGAGGGTATTGCTTATATTCAGTGTCTCCGACTTAACACTTTGCCACGCCCCTTCGCGCAAGGCGTTTATGTCAAAGGCACCAAAAGTGTCGCAAAATTGTGCAAGTTTTTCTTTACGTTGGAAGTTAAAGCAGCGATAAAAAAACGATACCGTCTGCCGATACTTGAAACCTGCAAAAAGAATCGCATTCTGATGCTTGCAGTTAACCACGCCATTAAATTGCCGCACACACACACACGCACACACACAGTCAAGAGCGCGTCTGCCGTCAGAGTTTGGAAACTCGTGAAAATGTGGCAACTGCGTTGATTATGTCGCTTTTCAGAAAACTTGGTGTCGCATTCCCAAAACTGAACAAACGCTTTAAATTTTGCCAAACTTTGCTCAGGCAAAGCCAAGACAGAAAAAAATGACTAAAAGTAATGAAAATAATAATAAAAATAAAAATAAATATAGAAAGCACGCTATGAAAATTGCAGTCGTAAAGTTTAATTGTGGCCACGCAGACACGAAAGTAACGACAGCTAAAAAATGCAAATTTTACAAAGAATCAACAACAACAATGAAAAGTGCGAAAAGTACAAACAGAAGAAAAACTGAAAAAAAAAAATTAAAAAAAAGGAAACACAACGCGCCAAGAAACTGCATAAAATTTGCACAAGAAGTGTTAAAATTGTGCACAAGACGCATGCAACTCTGGCCACGGGGCATACAAGTGGGAATCAAGGGGGTAGGGGGTGGAGGAGGGGGTGGGGTCGCGCGGACCGACAGCATGCTCTCAGAAAAAGGTCGGGAGGTCTGGTCAGCCAGGGCGTGCGCTCGCCGAAGGACCTTTGTGCGATACAATGGCTATGAAAATTGTCAAATAAATATTTTTGCAATAGACCAAGTGCCAAAGAGTCAACCGAGTCAAACCAAATGTGCAAAGGCCTGTGGGCGGGGGCAAGGCTTCTCAGGGGGAGGGGGGGGAGGTGCAGCGCACTCAGTCAACCATGTAACTGTGCAAGAGAAAGTGCAAAAAAGTTGCCAGCCAGGTGCCCAAAAGTGTTCCATCAATGCAGCCAGAAATATTCCAGTGACATAAAAATTTACATTTTCGTTCAAAGAAAATATGGGCACAAGAAAACCAAGAAAAAAACTAAGTAGAAAAAACATACAAACGAAGATGAAATATCCTTCCAGAAAAGTGAGTAGTGTGACTGCTTTACACATATATTTATAATTTGACACGATCAGGAAAGGGTTGATATAAAGAAAAACGAAAGCCGACCAAAGCCGGGTAACACTGGACTGTATAATTTATAGAGCTTACGAGCTCCAACTAATATAAATATTAGAGTATTCTATTCTTAGATCTTTAAAAGGTTTTCCACGTACAACCCTCTGTATTAAAATATATGAAGACCTTCTTGATATAATATAAGAAATTTATAAGAAGTCGGACTGTAAATCCCAAAAAGAAAGCAACCAAATTCCTGGTTTTGTGGAGCTGATTTTCCATATCCACGAACAGTTGTCCAATTGTCATATATGCATGCATATCACCCAGCTGAGAGTGTGAACTGGTAACTGGCTTAAACCATGCGTTACAAGAGTTGTGACAAAATTGAATTACCCTCTGCTAGGATATAATTATAGTATATATACATATACATATACATATATTTCAGAGAGCTGCTAAATCGAAGCAGCGAACGAGCTGCCACTGTGGCCACGCAAGCAGAAGTGCATAGGACGAGCCTGAAGAGGGGGCGGGTGCTGGGTGTATGCTGCAGGTTGTGCGGGGGAGTGCGGTGCCATCTGCAAAGTGCAGGCGAACAAAGTTGGCTATAAGTGCAACTGACCGACCAAGTCGAGGCGTTGCGAATGCCAAAAGAGCAAAAAGTAAATCATAAATGCATAGCCAAAGGCAAGCAGTCGCTGGGGGACGCAACTGCAGCTGGTGAATGGAGCGGCTCGAGTTAGTACATATATACATACTATATATATACATATATATGTATATGTATTATACATATACATATATAAAGTAAAGCAGAAGTTGTAGAACGACAAGCGTCGAGTGCTCCACTCGCAACTGTCTGACATTTATGGTCCCGCATTTATGTAATAACTATGAGCTGATGAAAAAAAACAACAAATGTTTCTCTTCTTTCTCTTCTTTTTTTGGAATATTACTTATTCATAAAGAAAACGTTAGAGTGAAATCCAATTTCTGTTGTGACTTACAGTTAGACTGACAGCCAAATTGGGCTTTCGTCGGAATATATACGCCGTATTCCTTATAATTTTCTCATTTGAGACTTGCTCAAGTTTATTCAAGCTCAACTGATTTTGAAGAAGAAAGCATCTACGAGCCCAGAATGTACATATACCTTCTTTAAATTTTGAATGTAGCTCAGGGCAGTAGTCCTCGCAATTTAAGTTTTTACAAATCATCGATAGTCTGCCAGCCCTTGGCAGCTGCTCTATCCATTTGTCTATGCCGTGTACTCACTGAGAAAGTTGTGCAAATGTCATGGGATTAGGCTGTAAATCAAAAAGTTATAGCAACTTTTAATTAGGACGACAAACTAAGTTGACATTTCTGGTTTTACGCACTTTCATGGAAATCACTTGAGACACAGCTCAAATTTGGAATTTTATATTCCTATTAGTGCCAAATCATCGATAATTTGGACAGTTTCTGTGAAACTGATAAAAATCGATATCGTAATTCTGTTTTTTGAGCATATCTCGAAGCTTATCAAAGCAAAAGTCGCTAAATTCGTTGTACAGATCCTTACTATGCACAGATTCAGAATCTATAGATCACTTTTTGGATGCCACCCCTTCTTGCTCCATAAAAAAGGCATTTTCTGGATACCTCCCCTTCTTGCCCCATAAGAGCTATAGTGTTCGGCTTTGGTATTTACGCACATCTTTATGCCATATTTATGGCCTGCAAATTTTATAAAGATCGGTTAACAAACGCCCAAGTTAATCAGGAATGCATATACCATAGTGTGGAGCTAAGGGAAGAAGCAGTTGCTATTGTGTATACTTGGTAAGGAAGAAGCTTAAGTACTTATATCCGTAGCTTATCGCTGGACATATGTGTAGGCATGCAGGGTATCTTCTTATCGTGCACTCCCGTCTGGAAGCGCTCTTACTTCTACTTTTGTTTTGTTTTTCTTTGTATACCATTGTTTTTTTTGTTGGTATTTTTGTTGCCTCTGCTGCTGTTGCTTGTGTGTGTTTTCTTGTGGTGTTTGATTTGGGCTTGATTTATGCGCTTTTTAAATGGCAAAGATTAGACATTTGTTTAGCAATTAATTTTGGATGACACTTTGCCGTCGAGCGTTAAGAAAGAACGAGCCGACGCCGCGAACTTGGAGGGCCACGCGACAGGGGACAGGGGACGCCCACAGGCATCGATGCCACTTCCACTGGGTTAGCTCATTCCCCAGTTTTCCATTTCCATTTCCCTAGCCATGCTTTCATTCTTCATTCCTCATTCCTCATTTCCCAACATCATTTTTACGTCTTCAGTTTTTTTTTTGGTGGCAGGCCAAGCGGCCAGGCGCTAATTAATTTTCTTTTAAATGGGCTGAAAGGGGCGGAAAGGTGCTGGCCCGCATGATGTGGCGGGAGGGGGGGGGGTGTGTGTGTGTGCTACATCAGAGGGCAGGGGCGGGGGACGATGTGGGTAAGGCGACAGTCAGTGCCACACCTCATCAATTTGGAGTCCCTTTTTTATGACTTTTTCGTTGTCGTTATGATTGAATGCCGCTGCAGGTGGATCGCGGCATGTGACTGAAACGGGAAACGGGAATGGAGCCGGAGACAGGGTTCGACTGTTTGATGGGCTTTAAAGAAGATGAAGATGGAGATGAAGATGCAGATGGGAATGCGAATGGGAGTGGGAGCAGGGCTCGGTGGTGGGAGGAAGTGTCTCGGGTCTAGAGTGGAATAGCAAGTACTTTTTGGGGATATGTGAAATAAAAATGAAATAAATTAAAACCATTTTACGTAACATTTTCTAAAATGTTTCTTTTGGCTTAATTAGCTTAAAAGCTGTAACATGGCACAAACTTTAGCCACTCTCTAGCCGGCTATCCGGCTCTCGCTTTGGCTCTCACAGCAAATAAAATAGAATCAACAACAGCACAAGTATTCCCATTGCATAAAAGACAAACACAACAAACAGCGCCAATAAATCTGCACACTGGTTCAACAGTGTGGCGAATGCTTCTCAAATTTGCAGTTGGCTGCAATATGTGAGCGAGAAGCGACAAACGGTACGAAGCGTTTAGATTTGCTCTTGCATCGCATCTTCCTATCTTGCCTGCTCGCTTTTCGGGCATCTCCTTTCTGTCTTCCGTCTTAACTGTGTTTTCTTCTTGCTTCTCCACACTTTTCTTCGGAGTCTTTGTGCATTTGTACTTGGTTTTTGTAGCGTGCTTCCTTGCTTCGCTGCATACTTCTCACTTCTCGCTTTTTTGATAGCATTCCTGCATGCTTCTCTGATATTTACACGCTTCTCGCGTCTTCAGTTTGCTTATCTGCTTGATTTCCATTTCACTTTTTGCTTCTTTGATAGTTTCTCGCAGATCTTTGTTGGGTGTTACACTTCTGTTTGCTTCCTGACAGCACATCTCGCTGCCAATTGACAATCAGCTTACGATTCTCAACTGGTTTAAGTCTTCTCGCAGATATATTTACTTATCTACGTGCTCTCAAACACTGTGCTCAATTCAAGTCGCTGCTGACGTCAGCATTCTGCATTATTGTTGTTGTTGCTGTTGCCGTTGCTTTGCGTAGTCAAAAGTCATACAAAACTTCAATTAAATAAATTATTTTATGAAATTAATTATGTAAGAGCAAGAGGTAAAGAAAACAACAAAACAATAAAGAAAAGAATGTAAAAAATAAATATATAAAAGAAATAAAACTCACACATAAATGCAAATAACAAGAAGAGTAGCTGTAACAGCTCAGGGGTTTTCTTTGCTTAAAATGCAAAAGCAAATTTAAAAATTCAAATGAAAATGGAAATGAAAATAACATTAACTCTTGTACTACAAGCCGTTTGCCTTTGGAGCGTAGCAACATGCTTCAAATTTTCTGTGCTTGTCAAAGTAAAAATTCCTTTAAAGATGTTCAACCAAAGACTTCACAGATCTGCAAAATCAGAAACAAACAATTATTTGTTTCTTTAAACATATGTAACATATAGTTTGACTTTAGTTACATATAAAATTGGTTTAAATATATGTTAGCATATGAAGCAAAACTGTTAATTGGATACCAATTGAAGCAACTTACGATGAATTGTGTAATCAGGCAGGAATGCTTTTAAATGAGTATGCTTGACTATCAAATACTCTATACGCAAAACCGACGTATCTTAACACCTTTTGCGATTCTGTTGGAAATGCTGGCATTATGAAATATCAGAAATTTGTCTAGGGTCTAGCTCTGTTTATCATGAGAATATGTTTAAAATAGACAAGATTACAGATCGATCTATATATATACATATATATATATAAAATAATTTATTTATACATATATATCAATAACAACAGCTCGGAGCGAGTTATTGACCAAATATTGAGCCTCTCTAAAATAAAAATCTCCAACATAAAACCAGCTAGATATTTTCTTAAATACTGAACAGAATGTCATACATAATGTTCACATTTCACAAATAGCAGCGAATAATTGCGATAACATTGCCTAATTTCCAATGTCGCAACTCATGCCCATTCACAGTCCCATGGCTAATTGCCACTTGTCGCAAAACTGCGAGATTTCAATGATAGGCACAGTCGTTGATATAAACGCAATTTGAAATTCCAATGGATAAGCCCGAATGCGAATCCCTTGACCTTTTTTTTTTTGCACGCCGTGCAAATGCCACGCCCACCGCTCACACATTTTTTGGGGCATGCCAACATTTTATTTTTACACAAGCGAAAATGTCAATGTACTGAAACAGAACGATATATATACATATATATATATATATATATATATATATATATATATATATATCTATACGTATTTAGATGAAGCAGGAGTGAAATGGCGAGTGGGATAGTGGCAGGAGTGGAGGGGGGGCAGGGAGTCGGTTTGTCTATGAGCACTTTGTTGGCAATCTTTAAACGGGCTTCGAATCGGTTGAGCCATTATGCACACATTACTTGCCTAGACACACATGCACTTATGTGTATCATATACATATGTATATAACTATATGACTATATATATGGCTATATATATATACATATATTTGTTTGTGTAAACATGGGATCGCATCGTAATGTCGGGGAGTGGGCATCGAGTCGCGAATGGAGTCAAGAGTCGCAATCGGTGTCGCTGGTTGTTGCCGCTGTGTGGCGTGTAGTTTATTTATTTTGTTGTTGTAGTTTTTGTTGCTTTTGTGCTGCATCATCTTCATTTCCGGCAACACAGCTCGCGGCCGACAACTTCCTATGTTGGCCCAAAGGGCCCCACTCTCAACGACTTTTTGGGTGGTAACGAAAACATTTTGTTTTTATGCGCCGCTTGCGTGTGGCAACTGCATTAAGCCAACGGCAACCGGGCATGGCCTTAGGACCCACCGCAGCCAGCTGCCAGCAACTGGGTGGGTGACAAAGTGGCTGTGATTATGATGCCAGAGCCAGCAATAAACACAAAAAAAAAACAAAAAAAAAGTTAAAAACAAAAAACATCAACGAGGCAACAAGCCGTGCGGGGCCAGCGTTTAATTGAAATTGCCCAACGCACGCCATGACCATTCCAAGGTGCCGCATTAGTCGTCAGGCGCAACGCCCAGCCGGAGAGGAGGGGGCGAGGGCCAGCAGCGGCTCTATAATGACAATTATAAACAATTTTGATTGGCCTGGCCATTTATCAACAACAAGTGGAGCAGAAGCTTACCAAGGCAGGCAGCTAGACGAGGGGCGGGATGGGGTGCGGGTGCGGGTGTATCATAAAAAACAGACATCGAAGGCAATTTTCCAGCTTTGCTGCTGCTGCTTCTTCATCTGCTTTTGGCCGCGCTACGCGTTTTGGCCATTTTTCACTTTCGGCCACAAAAGCTGCCGTTGACTGAAGATGCCGCAAGAAGAAGAAATGGCATAAAAAGCATAAAGAAAATGACAAATATGCTTTATTCTCTTTCTCGCTCGCTTGCTCTCTCTCTCTCTCTCTCTCTGTCGCGCTCGCTCTGCCGCCCCCAACCCCCAACCCGCCGCCAATGATGTTGCAATAAGATGTGTTGATGACGACGATTATGCGGCGCATTTTGTTGAATGCCGGCGCATAAATTTACAACTCTCGCTTTTTGAGGCTAGTTGCATGGGGAATGGGGCTCGGGATTGGGCAGATATATGGAGACGGGGACGCGGGGGCAAGTGGGGTTGGGCGCGTGGCTATCGGGGCGTGTGTTTGCCACTGATAAGCATGCAAAAAGTTTTTCGAAGGCAGCTTTGAAAATTCAATTAAAAGGCAGCAACAATGTCAGCGACAAGCAGCGCGTCATGCATCAATCAATGGCATCATCAATCATAAACCAAACACACACACACACACACACACACACAGCTGTATGTGCCAGGCTTTGACTATATATATTTATATATTAATACCTATATGATATCCATTCATGGCGTGTCGCGTGAAAAACTTTTACTGGCAAGTCATTGGCCACAAACACACCCCGCTACGCAACGCCCCCTTACCTCCCTGCCCCCTGCGCACCCTGCAACCCTTGCGTTGCCCCTGTCGACAGCGCTCAAATTGATTAGGCGTAAAGCCTGGGCGTACGGACTGGGGCGTGGCTGCCAATGCAGCCCAAAATTGCAGACCAACAACAAATGCCAACATGAGGTCAGCGTTCAACGTGAACAACTCGCCGAATTTTGATGGCCGCATAAATAAAAAATATTTCTACAATTGACACGCACGCAACGCAATGGCAACATCTTTCATTTTCTTCTAAGCCCAATCAAATGCACACATACACGCACCCACACACACACACACACACCTGAAAAAGGCAGAAGAGCATCACGTAAAAAATATCTTTTAACATTCACAAAATATTCGGACTCATTTCTTATATTAATAAGCACAATAATTTATTTGATGTGACATAAAATAGTATTAAAAAAACAGAACCAAACATGAAAATTGGTGCGTGAAAAAAATATATATACATAAGAACGTAAGACGATATATTTAGATATACATATATATATATATATATATATATATATATATATATATGGAAGATGTCCGACTTACACATTTTTAATTTAAAGAAACATAAAACAATTATTATTTTAATTATTATTTATATATATATATACATATATATTACATAACATTAACATATGTGGATTGAATTACCCGTCGTTACCTGGATCAAAGGAATAATGTCCGGCTAACATTCGAAAAGTGTTCTTTTTTTTGCTACAAAAGTGTTTCTGAATACCTTTGTGTGGGCTAAGAATAATATCAGCGAACTTTTAAAAAACTGGGGCTGTAAATAGTTCTAAAAGTGGCCCAAAACTTTAGCTGGTGGCTATTTTAAAAAGCATTTAAGCTAGCAGCTGTATTTGCAAAAGAAATCAAATATATTTTGGTTAACTATGCAGATTACAAACAATTTCTATTACAAACTAGTCTTTTTATCGAGAAAAGCAGATTAAACTGGCATTGTAGGGAGCAGGGCCATCGGAATTGTTATTCTCTTTATTTTTTATGTATAAACTACTTGGCGGAAATTCAAACCATTTATCATTCAATATGAATTGGATACATAAACATAATTTTTTTCTATTTATTTTTGTTTTTTATTTTGTTTTGTTGCCAATTTGCTAACAAGTTGTAAGTTTACAGCTGTGACGCCTAATGAGGCGTAACCAAGTATCGCGAGCATCGCGGGCATCGATACCTTTTCTCAATCTCCCTAGTTCCTCAGTTCCTTGGGCTAGCTGCTGCTCTGGCTGCTAATTGCTTTTGCTTCTCCGCTGAAAGCTGATGTAAGCTTTAAGCGTAACTCTAGAGCTGGCCAACAATTAGTGGCCAGTCGAACGGAAGCCATTTGATAGGCTCTTGCCGCTCTTGTCAGCAGATACATGTGTTGTATCTTGTATCTGTATCTGTATCTGTATCTGTATATTTTAATGTGCACAACTGTATCTGGTATCTGTAAATGTATTAATATGCGCTTCTTTCTGCTCTACTCTCTTTGCAGGTATGTGAACCAAAACAGAGACAAAGTTACGCAAATAGTTTGGCCATTTGCCGAGGCTACATGTGTGTGTAAGTAAGTGTGTGTGCGTGTGTGTGTGTAACCAAATTAACGGCCAAGTGCTGTAATGCAGCTTGGGCGGAAGGCAAGCGTCTGAGTCAAGCTTTGCCTTTTATTTAACTTTTTTTTCGCAATTGTTTGGGGTTTGGGTTTTTATTTCGGCTTTTGGCTGTGGCCATCATCATCAGCAGCAACAGCAGCAGCAGCAGCAGCAGCAACAACAACAACAACAACAACAAGAACAACAAGAGCGGCAACAATCTTTGTCGCACACTATCTGGCTTCTCACATCGTTTAGCTTTTGTTGTGGTGCCCAGACACTCGCGGTTTTAATGTGTTTTTAATGTTATTTCCATGACATGCCGCCAACATTTAAGCTCGGGCCCACAGACAGACGGACAGACAGGCAGACAGACAGAAACGCCGGCGAATGGCAAGCGGCGTCGCGCGGTGTGCGGCATGCGGCATGCGGCAAGAGCGAGATGAACGCATAGTTTGTTGCACGTTTTTCGCATATCTCTTTTGCTTGAAAGCTTGCTTTTTTATACCCTCACAAATGCCATACAACTGGCTTGCATCACACATTTTGCAACAGCTCGAAGATGCATGCACCCATGTGGCATATACATGTATATATTTTCGTGATCAGCTTTCTTCACATCTTTCATAGTCATGTCTGAAAACTGTCACAAACTTTCAGCCAAAGTTGGGTTACCTTTGTTTCTATTATAGAATTGGCCGAAAAGTATTGATGGTAGGGTATTCCAAATTCGGCTGCCCATAGCCAACTTTGTCTTCTGTTCTTTTTTAGTTTCAGTCGCGCGCGCGCGCCCACATTGCAGGCGACAACTGAGTGACGACTTGGCCCCTATGGCCGGACGGTAACAGCCAGCCAGTCAGCCAGGCAGCCAGCCAAGCGAGTCTCAGTCCCCACACAGACCTCTTCCCCTTCTCATCGCCCCTTAAACGAGCCGTTTCTGTTGCCAGTTTCAGTCTGTGTGCAGCTGATGCATTAATGTGGTACGAAGAAATATTTTGCATATTTACTTTGAAATCTGTGAGAAATAAGTTTAGTTTTGCAGTTTCTTAGCCGGGCGACTTGTATTTTTAGTGCTTATTTTGCCCAGATATGCGATTAAATGAAAAAAGAAATTAGCAACAATTCCAATTTATTGGCCATGTCTGTTGTCTGTCGCCAGTCGCAAGTCGCCAGTCGCCTGTTTCGTCTGCCATTTCCGGCTTCAACATTGTCAATTTGTGGCAGGCACTTCAAAGGCGCCCCCAACTCCCCAATCTGTTTCTGATTTAGCTCATTCTTGTGTGTGTGTGCCTCTCTGTGTGTGTGTGTGTGTGTGTGCGTGTGTCCAAGGCTATTTAGCATATGCCCAGGGATTTGGCTTCGCTTCGCTTCGCTGACTCGAAGATGTCAGCCTGGGCTGCATAATCTCTGTGAGTCTACGTGTGTGCTTGGGTGTATCTCTGTGTTGGTGTGTGTGTGTGTGTGTGAGTGTGTGTGCGTGGGCAGAGCGTGGCACAAGCGTGATACACAGATGCTTCTTGCCGAAGCTGCCAACTTCCGACATGTTTATATATGTATATATTTTTTTATATAGTTTATTTAGTTAGTAAGTTGCTTTAACTTTAAGCGCTAATTCGAAATGTAAAAAAAAAAGATTTATGTTTGGTTAAGGCCTGGCTAGATTCATGGTATTAGCTCGAACAAGCCTTTCATGAAGCACTCAAGTAGGGTAAAAACTACAATTACTCAACAACTCTCTGGGGGATTCAAGTCTGAGGCGAGACAAATTATATATGTAGATAGGGAACATAGGCAATTTTAAGGCTACGTGTTAGGATGCGAATTTTGCCCTTCTTAATATTTTAGGAAAGAACTCGCAAATATACAATTTATAATTATAAGTTACTTTGAAATATATTCATATTATATTATTAAATATTGTCTGAAAATATTTCAAATTTGCATAGGGATCGTTTTATTTATAATTTGTATTTATACGCTGTATACGAAGTCAGTCCATGATGACCTGCTCTAAAGCTCAGGCTGAATTGTTGTTGCAGTCCATAACTCCATATCTTACACATTTTTAGAGCTAGTTTCATAGACAGACTTTTCATAAGCGCCTCTAAGGATATATATAGTGTTTGATATCTTCCTCTTCTTGAGATATTGTGAAATCCGATCGGCAACTTATATGTGCTCAGTGAGAGAGATGCAAAGAGAGAGATAGAGAGAGAGAGAGAGAGAGAGAGAGAGAGGGAGGGAGAGTATGTGAGAGAAAGAAATTGATTTCAATAAAAGCGCTTAAGAGGAATTGATTGTCGAAGCGAAGGAATGAGCCGCATTTGTTGAATGTGTCAGGGCAGGGCAGAACTTCAATTGCATGTCCTTTGGGTATGCTTGCCAATCGAGTCCTTGCAAATTGCCTACAAAAGTGTTTATCCAACCAACCAACCAACCCCCTTTCCCCCCTGCACCTCCGCATCCAATGCCCTCAACCCACGCCACCCTCATGCAGCACGTCAAATTTATTTCAGATTCGACTTTAGGCTTTCGCTTTTCTTTTGGTCAGTCACGCAATTAATTTTGCACGCTACGCCGCTCGCGCTGCATTGTATGGGCCTCCCTCTACCCCCTCCACCCCCATCGACGGTGCCATCCAAAACCCACTTCAGCCCGCGGCTGGGTAACTTGCTCCACCTCACTTTCCTGCCAAGAAACGAGCCCATTGCCAGCTGCTTATCCTGATTATTAGAAAAGTTTTATGCACATATTTTTCTTGTACTTGTTGTTTTTGTTCTGTCTAATGTAAGTAAACATATATATATATATATATATATACATATATATATATATATATATATACATATATATATATATATATATATATATATATGTGTGTGTGTCTGTATGGGCTTCACCTACAAAATTCTAATACGCCCCCACCTTTGAGGACGACCCCCTTAGTCGTTTGAGGTACGTGACTTGTTTGCCAGATGAATGCAAAACAGAAACAAACCAAATAGCAAAAAAAGAAGAAGCAGCACACGATGGACGAGAATCGAAAAGAAGGGCGGCAAATTGGAAGAGGAGACAGCTCCAAGTAGTCAGCACACATATGTCTGTGTTTGTGTGTGACTTTGGGTAGTTGGGGCCGGGCGGAAAATCGACGGCTGGAAAAACAGCGGAAAATCAACAAAGACTTGGAAAGGGAGACAGGCGTTGCGCTTTCCTCCTCTTGATAATGAGTCCAAATTGTTGGGCAATAATTGATGAAAAAATATGATTCCTTGCGGCCTTAATAATTTTATTGATTAATATTAATATCATTTGCCTTGCTGTTGTCATTATTGTTGTTGTTGTTGTTTTTAATGCATATTAAACAGATGTAAAAATTTACACTTCAATCACAACTTGAGCATGAAATGAAAAGGATATAAACAGAAGCAGCCGCGGCAGCAGGGAAATAATGATAATGATGCTTCAAGCGAAATCACATTTAAAGCGAAAAACGTTAACAAAACAGAGAAAAAAAAACAAAGAAAAACAGGAACAACAGCAACCGAGGCGGCCTTCTCCAAAAGCCGAGCCATAATGTATTGAGGTTGAAAGGCAGCCCGAGCGAAAGGATATCAAAAGGGCAGGGGTAACGCAGCCAAAAGGACGACACGGCCCAGGCAGCGGCATGCCCCTTGGCAATGGTGAGAATTCACGCACACATGCACACAAACACACACACCCTCAAAGACAGACAGCGAGCGATAAGCATTGAACACTCGACTCGATAGTTAGAGATGTGCTCCCTAGTCAAAGGATATTGACAGCTCAGGTCTCACGAGGAAAGAATCAGTGCAGATCGATAAAACTTTTAGCTCAAATCGATACAAATGTTACATTACATGCAGATTAAATTAGCATGCTGTTAAAACTATGTTATTGACACTTATGTCAAATAATGCTGCTTAGTCTGTCAACGCTTTGGCATTTAATATGCGCACTCAATGTTTTTGCTAAGCTATGCAATTTGTGTCAATTACATATGTTAAACATTCATAACAGCCTGCTAATATTACATTTCAGATGCTGTTAATACTATGTATTGATATGTAATATGCATTATGTACACTCAATGCTATTGCTTTACTATGCAATTGCTGGCAAGTACAGATGCTATACTATACATTTGAATTGTGTTAAAATCCTGTTAATGTTAAATGATGCAAAAGGTGCTATACATATATGAAAATGCAGAAAGCTGTAACACATCAGTGAAACGCAAAGTTTGTAATGCTTAGCATAATAATTAAATAATAGCTCAACAGCTTGTTTAAAGGCTGATGAGACTGAACGAATCGAAATCAGAACCAAAACAGATTTCTTTACTTTTCAAATATTTGCTGACTTAAAGAAAAATAAATTTCGAATTCGATGATTTTAAATATTTGTAGGCTCTTAATAATTTCCCTTTCTACTGAAAATTAAAGATAAATAATCAAAGTTATTCACACCAATGCAAATCATGTTTGAGCCTAGACTTATGAATGTTGAAAATCCGTTTCACAAATCACTTTTAGAGGTAGAAACTTGGTTCGAACAAGACACCATTTTGTTTGGGTTCTGTTTGAAACTCAAATGCTAGCTGCTTATTGACTTAAATAAAACTGTTAACATAAGCATTTACATAAATATGTTATAAACTTAACATAAACACTCTCCATATACATTTACTTATAAGATTTATATTTGTACTAAAATGACTAGTTTCATGTCCAGCCGCAGATCCCAAACACGCTATCATCTCTAGACAGCTGTCTATTTACCTGTTCCTTGCGCTCACTGTCAGAAAAGGGGGAATGTGGTTGTAGTTGTTGTTGCCGTTGTTGCGGCTAAAATTACAAGTAATTGAACCGAAGCAACAGCAGTCGCTGAGCCCAGGCCCTGAATGTCTGTTTGTATGTGTGTGTGTGTGTGTGGAAACATGTGTGCGGCATCAGTAAAAAAAGGAAAGATAATAATAAGTGAAGAAGAATAACAGCAGGCACAGGATGCAGTTGCCGCCTCTGCCATATAGGCCCTCAGCCAAAACACCATGACCTGCGCCCTCAGCAGCTAAATGTAACAACAACAACAACAACAACAAGCCAGCCAAATGCGTGTATAAACAACCCAAAAAACAAAAAACAAAAAAAAACGTTGTCTGACATGAGGAATAAATAATGCGTAGGGGCATACACGGCCGCAGAGTGTAGGGGAAAGAGTGGGAAGGAGATTTTTTGCGAACGCATGCAGCGCGATCAATTAGCCAAGACACGCACCAGCTGCCAAGGATTGTGTAACGGTAACACTAAACCCAAGTGCAACGCCTTCTGTAAGATGAGAGATTTACATTCTGTTGTTGTTGCTGTTGCCGCTGTTGTTGTTGTTGTTGTTTCATGTTTCTCTGTTGCGCCTGCCATAAACTATTAAAAAACAAGTTGCCAACTCAAACGACTCATCAAAAATATCCCAGCAACAGCGTTTGCTGAGCATGAGCGAAAAAAGTGAGAGGGACACCAAGCTGAAAGTTGTGAGAAAATATAATATAGTGGATATATATAATCTATAGGTAAATGTTTCACACAATATTCAATGATTTATATATAATAACGATACAGTCAACATACAGCTAGACCTTTCTATCCCTTTCCACTTTGACAAGTCTACTCTTCGATCAAAACGAGAAAATAGGGATATCTTCGACACGCCAAAGAATTAATACCCTTGTAGACATTTGCCTTTTGCAGATATGCTAGAATAGTTAAGCTCATAAATGACGAGTTTGATACAAATTTCTTGGGAAACAGAATATTTTGCCATGCAAGTACGTTCGTTCCGATAGCAGATATATGATATAGTGGTCCGATGTTGATAAAATTCGATAGATTTCCATCTGTTACCTACGATTGTCCGGCTTTTAGAATTTTACAAAATTAGGCGCTCTTTTAGTTAATAATTTAAGAAGATTTCTACATTTATTCAATAACCAAGCTTTTAAAATTGCATACATTTTGTTTCCCTTTGAAATTCAAACTAAAATTGTGTGCTTAATACATTTTATGACAATAATCATATTAAAACACATATGACTATAATGAAATCAACTAGTTTCAGTAATCATTAAATAATAAGCACAGATGAATAAAAAGGTTCGTTATTGGATGTTGAGTTCATTTGAAATTTTCATAATTTTATTGAGAATGTAAGGATCTATATTTAATAGTTTTTCTTGTTGTTGTCTTTATGGAAATAATTCTTTATTTGATTATAGATTTTAATAATTATTGGCCATGCATATTGACAATCTTTTAAATAATAATAACCACATTTTGCGTAAATGCAGGCACATGTCAATTGAGGTATTAATTTGAAAATATACAAAATAGTGTTGCATAGCGCATTGCGAATTGTTTTTCACTTACAACTGTGCTGCTTTTGGAATGGTGGCGCATATTTCACGCTCAATTAAATTTCCGGCCCAGCTGCCCAGTTTTTGTGCAACATTTTTGCGGCCACCCGGCAACCCCAATAGCCCATCACAAAAAAAAAAAGAAGAAGAGGAGGCTGCGATACGGAACCGCGACCCGTAAATGGACCACGGCTCAAACGTGCAACTGACCTCTGCCACATTGGCCCCATCCCGTCGAGCACATCACCTGCTGCTGGTCAGTTGTGGGCCATTCGGCTGATGTCGACTGGCTGCAATTTCTTTGGCTGCAAGCCGGGAATTTAATTCACATTGATTGCATTTCGAGCTCCGCATTGCGTTGCATTTTAAATAATGCCAACGGCTTTTCGCAAATATTTTTGGCAGCGTGCGCCCTGCACACGGACTTGGACTGAGGGGGGGGGGGGCAATTGGGTCCGCGGACTGCGCATCAGTTTAATTAAACAAATGCCAAGCCAAGGCGTCAGATCAATTCAGGCATGCCAAAGGATATGCAATATGGATAATGATAAAAGGGGCGCACTGAAAATGCACTGATTTGGTCCAACGAGATGGCGAAAGAAGGGGAAGGGGGGGGGGGGCAGCGTTATTATGAGCTGCTGCAACAGCTGCTGCTGCTATGGGCATTTTTTAATCAATTGCATAATCCTAGCGGAACAGCCGGGCCGGGCGTGAGTTATCATTTATCAGGCGCAGATGGCGCTAATAAACACAAAGTTCTTTGAAATATCTTTAAAAGCGAACATTTCGCTACAGAACAGACTGCAACTAAGTGGAGCTATGTGAGTTAGGAATGGGTCGACTTTATGATGCTCTGCCAGTGTGTTGGCCTTTTTGCCCACTCAGTTATACATTCCATTTGCCAAAAGTTAGTTTAATAGGATTTTCATTGAATAGAAAACAAATTTGTTTATTAAAAACGTCTTCCACCCATGTTCCACAGTAGCGGGTGAAATTAAACTCTGCGTTGAACATAAACTGTTCTGTCAATCAGTTAATCAGTCAGTCTATCAATCAGACAGACATTCAGTCAATCTTTCAGTCAGTCAGTCGGTCAATCAAACAGTCGGTCAGCTGGTCAATCAGTCACTCAACTTATAGTCATATTTAATTTACATTAATTTTCTTACGCAATACCTTCCAATTAAAAAAAGCATTGGGGATGTGTGCGAACATAAGCTTAAGCTCTAGGATTTCGCTGTGTTTCTTTTACAGTTTAACATCTCAAAGAGAGCCAGAGACTATTAAATACGATTATCTCATGGATTCTAGGGTATATAATTATGATAATACACAAAAAGGCAGCGCAGAGCCAGAGTCAGAGTCAGAGGCAGAGGCAGAGCCAGTCCAGGCAGCTGTCCACTTCGTTTTTAATTATGGACATAATTATTTAATGAATGCGTGCGTATGTATGAATATTTATGTACATATGTATGTGTGCAGGCATGTGAACATATGTGTGGGTGCATAATTATATGCTCTCGGCGCTGTAAATTGGCGAGTAAAGTACAATAAAAAACATGTGAAGAGCAAAAAAAATGACAACAACAACAAAAAAAAAATAACAAAACAAAAAAATATGAAAAAATGAGAAAATCAATTTAATTTTGATGGAAATGAAATCATCTTAAAATTCATGCAGCGTTTATCATAAATCGACGAGCGTTGTATAATTTTAATCATCAACAACAACAAGGCGCGGCTGGCAGCAGTGACAGCGACGGCTCGTGAAATAATAATAAATAAACATATAATAATTGAAAATACAATTAGCATAATTGCAGCCCACAAACAGCAAGAGCAACAAAAACAACAACAGCAACAACAACAGCGATAACACACCCATAAAAGCCAAAAAATTATAATTAACATAATTTTTATTAACACAAATTTAGCCAGCGTTGCGAGAGTTTATTCAACTTATTTTACAGTTTAATTTTTATTATTTTTTTAAATGCACTTATGTAAATTTGTGTAACTGTTAATATATATAAAGTTCATTAGCAAAGCCTATTACCAAAGAACAGTTGCAGTTCCGATTTAGTATATGGCATGCATGGACTGGTAATGTTGAAACTTCCATAATTATGAACACAAAATTGGTTTAAAATAGGCGAATATGTTGTAGTTGTGTTCAACCAGACTGCGTAAAGCTCATTTACAGCTGAAAGCAGGCTATTCGCCATATTTACCAAAAGCTTCCCTCGTGTGCATAGGCAGAATATAATTCAGATTTTTAAGAGCTATCTTTCGAGAGCGATCTGCATTCCACATTTGGCCACTCTAGCTTTAAGACTGAGGTAGGATTGGTTGTGTTCATACCCTAGTGTATATTCCAAGCCTTAAAACTCAAATGCAGCATAAAAAACATATTTTTAAGTGCTGACCCACTATTCGTTTCTCATGAATTAAAATAAGGCTCACTTAGCTGAATTTCGAACTGCTTTTCCTAGTACATATTCCCAGTTTAAAGTCTTGAATGAAGCATAAAAAACGAATTTGTCTGTGCTGCCCTACTATGCGATTCTCATGGGTTTAAGCTAGGTTGACTTACCTGAATTTTGATTATTCTCGTAAAGAAAAATAAGCTAAGTTAACGAAGATGCATCATTAAAAATGTGTATACCGTATTATATTTTCTTAGTTTAAAGTCTTGAATGCAGCATAAAAACATATTTTTCAATGCTGCCCTACTACGCGGTTATCACGAATAAAAGTAAGCCTTACTAAGCTGAACTCTGAACTATTCTTGAAAAGGACAATGAGAAAAGCTAGTTAATAGTATTTCTACAAAGGTTAAAGTCTCGAATGTAGCATAAAAAACTTATTTTTAAATTCTGCCTTCCTATGCAATTCTCATGAATTTAAGCAAGACTCACATAGCTACATCTTGAATGATTTGAGTTAATGATAATCCATCATATAAAGGATGCTAGGATGAATAATTTCTGATATTTTTCTGAGCGAGTGCGGAACTGTACTATTTTATCTAGTGCAATTTTCAGGAATATAAAATATGCTCAATATGTAAGCGTTATTAGGTTTGTTTATTTATTTATGTACAAAAATAAATCTTTATATAGTTTGTATAAATTTTGCAATTTGATATTTTTGGGCAGCCAATGTCCAAGCAAATATCACTTTAGTCATTATTTTTGTATATGACAACAGCAATAACAAAAAGCCAACACGAAGAGAAAAAAAGCAGAAATAAAAATAATATAAAATTAAATACCACGAAATGTTGCCATAAATTTCGTGTAAAATTTTTCTCGGACCAAAACATTTTCATGCAATTTTTTGGTTCTATTTTTTTATACATATTTTTATTCGCCCTCTGCTAAATCAACAAAGCGCATTTTGAGCAGATAGCAGCACAAATAAAGATATGTATTTATATAAAAAAAATAAATAAATAAACATAGTAAAAAAATAAAAGCTTGACATAAACACTGATAATGTTTGTTGATAGTGGAAAGCGAATACAAACATTTAATAATTCGTGCTATGTACAAAAATACTTGTACACATGAATGTGGCCTTAAATTGGGCAGCTCAATTTCAACTAACGAATTTTATTTACACCAATTTCCTTTAAACTGTAAATTGCGACAGAGTTTTTTATGCGTTTCCCCGCTTTGAAATTTGTGCAAAGTATTTGTGCAGGCATTGCGCTTGGCACATGTGAAGGTTTTTTAATATTCGGCAGGCTGCAGTTAAATAGTTTTGCCTGTTTTGTAAATCGTGTAATTTTCTCTGTTAACTGTAAAATCCTTTTGAAATTCCTGTTGTTGTTTTTTCTCTTATTGCATTTCTGAAGTCATCTCGGCTATCAAATCTTGTGGCCATTAAAGTCCACTCTGTGCGCCGGACGCACTTGCAACTCATTATGAGCCAGCGGGGCAAGACTAAAGCTGCCCAACTGGCTGCTGGACAAATGTCGTGTCTGGCTAAGACTCGCTCTGTCTCTCAGCAAACAAACCAAGCTGCGTACGTGAGGAAAAAAACCGAAAACAAACCAAATCCAAAAAAAAAAATAAAGCAACTGAAAGGCAGCCAAAAACTTTTGAATAACAAATGAAGGCTGCGACTGCGGCATCTGTGAGACCTGAGCGGACTTTTTAAGCAGCGGCAGCCAGAGGTAGACTCGATGTTGTTGTTGTTGCCGTGGCAGCCACAGTCAAAGTCAAAAAGTTAAGCACACAACGCGGCGTATACGTAATCTGCGGCTGTCTGATCACTCACACACAATGAAGCACAGCAGCAGCAGAAGCAGCTGCCTGCATTTGCCAGTCGCCTTCTGTCTCTCTCTATCTCTCTCTCTCTCTGTTTCTCCCTCGCTCTTTCTCCATTCTTGTCTGTCTATTTGTTTGTTTGTTTGTCTGTTTGTTTGTTTGTTCGCTGGCATGCTGCTTAGCTTGATACGCCACTGAGTAGCAGATTAGTAGCGCTTATGCTTGCACCTACTACGTGGCCAACACACACACACAAACACACACACACACGCGCGAGACACACACATGCCTTTAAGGCCAGGCTCAATGGTCGCGCTTGTATACCCTGCCCACCCAAAGCCCTCAGATTTCTTTTTTTATGCTCAAAGCATTCATTTTGCAATGATATGTCAAACCCCAGACAAGTCTCGCAAATAGATGAGCTAGTTTAAGGCAAATAATAACTGTCTTATAGAAGATCAAGTCTAGGCCTCAATTTAAGGCGTCTGAGCTTCGCCTAGGTATTGACTCCCTTATTGACTTTATATCTTCCATAGTAGATGTCAAAAAAGGAAGTAAGGGGCTGATTAAAATTTATTTTTGTATATGAGAGTTTTAGAGATATGAGTTATATTAGAGTTTATGACAGTTCTTATGGTTTGTTCTCAACACAGAAAATTTGTGATTCAATGCGTTTTTGGCCAATTGCAATATGTGGAAGTTCTTCGTTTCAGAGCTCACATTCGTTGTAAAACTGTAAAAGCTACTGGCTGAGCAAAACAATGTTATTTGCTAACACTAGAGTTTATAAGCACCAGAGTTTATTAAAACTAGAGTTTATTAATACTGGAGTTTATTAACACTAGAGTTTATTAAACCTGGAGTTTATTTAGACAAAAGTTTGTTAACACTAGAGTTTATTAACACTAGACCCTACAAATAGTAGAGTTTATCAACACTAGACTATAAGCATAGGGTATTCGAAGTGCAGCCGTTCATGATTGACAACTCTTGGGCTTTTGGGCGCGTTTTTGTGTGCCTGCCAGTTATCCTGCCACGTCGGCTATGCTTTCTTGCTGTCATCTGATCTCTGGCGCTGCTAAGTGGGCACACCGCCCTCCACGCCCACCGTGCAACGCCCTTCACTTGCAGCGCTGAGCACACGCCCGCCATGACATGACTCGCTTTGGCTGCTTCTGCTGCTGCGTCTTTTTCTCCTCCTCATCGTCGTCGTAGTCGTCGTCGTCATGGTTGTCTGTCGTATGCGTTTGGAATTTTTGATTTTGCCACATTGCAGACTGCAGTCAATATGCAGTGGTGCCTCCGCCCGCGACTCCGCTGCCAGCAGACGCGGACTACTGTATGGCTGGCCAGCGGTTTGTGCTGTCTGTGTGTTTGTTTCTGCCTTTTTTCTCTCTTTCTTTCTGCGCCAGCAGATTGAATTTTGATTTGGCGGGTAATTGAACTTTTACTACAGCAGTAGCAACCGCTGAGCTCCGAGCCGATTCCTCAGCGCTTCTCTCAGGAGTTGCGGCTGCTGCTGCCGTTGGCCTGACTGGCGGCATGATTAATGGCTGGCAATGCGCAACGCACGATCTACGTTTTTGGCCTCATCATAAATTATTAAACAAGTCCACTTGACACATGCACACACAAGCACACACACACACACCCAGAGCGCAATATAAATGACCAGAACGAACAGCAACAACAACAACAACAACAGCAAGAGCAATAATAAAAATATACAAAAAAAATAATAACAAAAAAACGAAACAGCAACAAAACTGTACAAAACGCTGAGACGCTCACAACATTTTTGGCATGCCCCATACGCCGAAAACGGTAAAAACGACATGGCTAAGTAGCCGCAGTCGCAGTCGCAGTCACAGTCACAGTCGCAGTTACAGTCGCCGTCGCAGTCGCCGTCGTCTTGGCCCTCTGGCGAGCCTTGCTCGGGCAAACGCGCATGTATAAATGATGATATACTTACTTATAAAGTGATCAGCGTTTTGTATAAATTGGCTAAAGGTATCTATAAGATGCTTCGCCCAGTTACCAGTTTCCCAATCGGCCTGCCATACCACCCCCCCCCCCCCCCCTGGTCATCCTATCAGCCAGCGCAAACCGGCCGTAAAAGCTGCATTGAAGACGTGTTTTTTATAGCAGCCACAGTGTTGTCCAGGCTAATGTCATTTGATGGCACAGCTACGTCTTGTTCTGGAAGCGATCTCCAGCATTTACCACAACAACAACAACAAGCAGAACAACAACAACAATAGCATCTTTAATGTGGCATTTATGAAAATGAACTTAACAGTGAAAACCACAGTGGAATCCACAACAGAGCTGCGGCTATTGTCTGTTCCGCTGCCCGACAACTCCCCACTTCCCACGTCCAACTGCCTGCCTCCCGCTGCCCGCTGCCTGCTGCCAACTTGCTATCCACACTCGCGCCTTGGATGCCCGGTGCTCTGGCTTGTTGTTCACATCCTAGCTGCCACACGATTAAAGTACAAATTATGTTGCACATGGGAATCGGAATTGGCATTTGGCGTTGGACCAGGTTTCAGTTTTAGATAAAAGCCAACCACCATCAGATGGCCACAAAGATTAGAGCCCAAAGCGATTATGTCTCTGACAAAATAGAAGAGCAAGCCGCATAGCCCTGATTATGTCTGAGTTATGTTCAGAAGAGTGCGCCACGAGGAACAAAGCACGGCAACAATTCAATTGGCCAAATGAAATGATTAAAACAATAGACGTTGCGAAAGCATTTGAAATAAGCTTAAGACGAGCTCACAAAGGGCGAGGGGATAGTTAATGCTGCAAGCTATATATTTAATTGTAATAATTAAATCGAACCCTTAAGAGGATTAGCAGGAATATTTGAGGACAGCTTGCAAGCGACTTGAAGTTGGCTGCGCTATTTGAACATGTTTATCGATTGACGATAAATTAAACAAGTAAAATAATCGAATCGAAATTGCTCTGAATTAAATTCATAATAGTGGAGCCAAGTACTGAAGTATTAATTACGCAATTAATTAATAATTCGGTAATTTAATTCCTTGCAGAAATACTAATTATTCAATTCAATTAAATGTTTTCTAATAACAACAAAAATATTAGTTAATGGATAATTGCTAGCAATTAAATCATAAATACCTGTGCAAGCATATGAACAGGAAAGGGCGTGGACTTTGGGGCGCTGACTATTTATTAGCTGTCGCACCTATTTAGCTTTATAACTTACGCTCCGCTTAACGCTATCATAGCCGATCAGGGCAGCACCTTTCGCGATGAAATCCAATTGATAGCTGCCTGCAGGCGCGGGGCGGCGCGGCGCATTCGTGTTGCAACATGAACAAGATAAGAATTTAGAATTGAGAAGCCGAGACACCAAGAACTGCGAACTGGACAGACTTTGGCATTGGCAATGCCAAAGGGGCAATGCCTGTAATGATGATGGCCACAGCAGCAGCTATGGCAATCGCAATGGCAGCGGCAAAGCCAACCGTTGAAGCGGGGCAAAAACATGCAGCAGACAGCGGAACCGCCACTAAATTGTTGTCGTTGTTGCAGTTGTTGCAGTTGCTGTTCTGTTCCTGATAGTTGTTGCTGCTTGTTTACCTAAGCGTTAACGGCTGCCCAGTGGCTGAGAACTATGCGAGCGCGTATTGCAGCGATGACGACAATGGGGCGCGACAAGATAACAAATGCAATTCGGACCGAACGCGAATGCGAATGCGAAAGAGAAGTCACTTCAACCTGAAAAGGTCGCTGATGATTTCTGCAAAAAAAAAATATATATATAAAAACACAAAAAGTCATAATGACAACAGCAAGAACAGTCACATTTCATAATAATCAGAAATGCTTACAAAAATACGACCAACAACTAGAAACAAGTATTCTCTAGACGAGCGAGCACAACTAGGAGCCACCCTTTGGACTGGACTTTCGTGCTTAATGCAACTTAAAGTGCATAAACATGGCACACAAGTGTGCGTAAATACCAAAACCCAAGACAACACCTGTTAAGATTTTTTTTCCAATTTTGTGGGTAACGTGGAGAGGCATCCAATAAGCGAAACACGAATTTGGTGACTCTAGCTCTTAAAAGCTTCGAGGTATGCTAAAGAAAAACATAGCTTCGATATTGATTTTTATCGATTTCACAGAAACTGGCCAATTTATCGATGATTCGGCACTATAGGAACATAAAATTCCAAATTAGAGCTGTGGCTTAAGTGATTTGCATGAAAGTGCATGAAAACAGAAATATCAACTTAGTTTCTTCTTCTAATTAAAAGTTGTAATAACTTTTTGATTTACAGCTTAATCCCATGACATTTGCATAACCTACTCAGTGAGTACAGGGTATAGGCAAATGGAAGAGCAGCTGCTAAGGACTGACTGGTTTATGCAGGCGGTTCGTTTAGAGTGCGCACAAGTAGTTCGGTTCGGTTCGGTTCTGTTCGATTCGGTGCAGTTCGGTTCGGCTAGGTTGAATGCAGCGAGTGTCCTAGCATATGAATGCTCGAATTCGCATTCGTTTTGGCCGTCATGTGGAATGCCAATTTAAATTGCATCCCAAAGGACAAAGCGTCTGGGACAGGTGCTTGCTTCATGATGTGCATTCGTCGCCGTTGCCGTCACTCTGCGTCCCGGCCCCGCAGATTTTTGCCCATAGACAATATTTTATGGTTGCGGCCTGCCGCCTGCCGCTTGCTGCGTCGTCTGCGTCTTGACAGGACGACCGGACTCAGCTCCCCCTGCCGCCGCCCGCACTCCGCTCTGAGCGTCTTGCTAGCTCTCTGTCTGTCTGTCCGTCTGCCCCTCTGTCTGCCACTCTGTCGTTGTCGTCGTTGTTGTCTACCTGTGGAGCTGTCGGCATGTCCTCTGGCTTGTCCTGTCCTGTCCTGTCCTGTCCAGCGCTGTCCTGCCCAGCACTAAGCTGAACTGTGTCTGGCCGCTGAATTTATGGGAAAATAACTTGCTGGGAATTTATGAAAACTGCGACGCCATAATAACAATAATCAGACTAAGTAGTGACCGCTGCCAGACATAAACTCTGCCCAGATAAACCTCAAGTGCCTTCTCTCAACTAACATAAAAATGCTAATAGCTGGCGGCGGTGCGGTGCGGTGCGGTGCGGTGGATTGCTGTGTGGTGCCTGCAACAATTTTAACGTGAACCGCACAGCTTAATTAGCAAAATGTCGCGGAGCTGTGGAGCTCTGCTCCTCCAGAGCTGATGACGACCGACGGCATTAAGATACGCGCCTCCAAACTACCCGCCAGGGTTGCTTAGCTAATGCAACGCAGCTGGGCTGCCTCCATAAGGATGGGCCATGTATTCTTATTTATAGGGTCAGGTTTGGCGACATTCAGACGGGCGACAAGCGTACAGAGAGCGTGAGAGTGAGAAAGAGAGATCGAGAGAGAAAAGCGAGGGCAGAGAAGGGGCTGAAATTGCGAGAAATTAAATGCTTAATGCAATTTGATTAGTCAACTGAAAAGGTCACAAATGCTGCCAGCGGGCGCATTTTTCTATCAGACAAAAGAACACCCAAATGACGGGCTTAATGCGTCTCAATTATATCTTATATCTAACAAGAATAATGAAACAACATACTTGTCCTTAATTTGAAACTGTTTTTATTCAAGATATAATTAGACATAGGCAAAGGCCTGGGCTTTATTTTTACACTTTTTTATACATACCTAACTAATAATAAAAACATAATAATAACAATAATAGAAATTGACAATAACAAAATTAATAATAATAATGAAAATAATAACTATAATAATAATTACAAAAATATGAATAATAAATAATAGTAATAATAATTACAATAGTAAATAATAATACTACAAAATATTAAAAAGAATTTAAGTATTAACAATGATAATATGCATAAATAACAAAGCTAGCATTATTATTAATAATGAAAATGATAATGTTAATAATAACAATAAGTAGCTTGCATCGAAAAACCAAAGTTGGAACCCGAGCTCATATTTGAATAGACTTTCATTGTTGCCACACACGTGATAGCTGTATATATATATATAAGTATATACATTCATGTGCATGTCTGATCACTTTTATAAGCTGTGCGAACAGTTGCATAACGATAGACCAGACTGTTGTCTGCTTTATAAATACCCAAGTGACGATGGTGGACAGCCAAGCAAAACTCCGGATTTCGAGTCACAATCCGATTTCGACTGGAACGACTTGTAGTCATTTGTACATTTGACAGTTCACATGTGTATGTGTGTGTGTGTGTGTGTGTGTATGTGTCTGTGCACACCTGTGTTGCTGCGTTGCTGTACTCCAGGCCCGAACACGCTCCAGTAAGCCGCTAAGCCTCAATTCTTGTGTGCGTGTGTGCATCTGTGTGTGTGTGCGTGTGTGTGCTGATTGCTGTTGCTATGTGAAGTCAAGACATGAAAAATTATAATAATGACCAAGACAGGGCGCAGGAAATGTGGGTAGGAGCCTGCCCTTCACATTGCTGTCTCAAAATGTGACAAATTTTTCGTGCATTTTCAGCAAGTCTGCATGGAGAGTGTTAGAGATAAAGAGGGAGAGTGAGTAAGAGAGAGAAAGAGAGAGAAAGAGAGAGAGAGAGAGGGAGGGAGGGAGAGGTGTCGGGTCGGGTCGCTGGCCTCGTCGTAGTTTTGTGCTGCATTTAAGCGCAAATTTTCACTCGTTCTTGACATTCATTGTGCCGAGGTGCTGCCAGGGTGGTGCCGGGGTGGAGCCAAGGGGGGGGGGCCAAAGGGGTGCCGGGGTGCTGTCGGCGACTGACTGCCACTTGACATGCAGGCAAACGTGTTGACTTCGTTCCTGCTGCATTTGTATGTGTCGCAACTTTTAATGAGCAAGCAAATGAAGTGGCTGCCACCGCAGTTGAGCACGCGTGTGTGTGTGTGTGTGTGTGTGAGTGTGTGCGACATGGCCACCAATGTTTGCCTGACAGCCCCACTAGCCTCTGCAGACGCCTCTAAACTCCTCACCGCCCCACACCCCTTTGGTATCCTTCCATTTGCGTACGTTTCCATAAAAGTTTTGTGACAGTTTTTGCATTGCCTGCATTTCTTTTTCTTTCCTCTTTCCTTTTTTTTATAGCACTTTTCAAAGTCAAATTGGGTGTGTGCGTGTGTGTGCTTGAGTGTGTGTGTGTGTGGCAGCGGAAATAGAAGCCAAAAAGGCAGCGGCTGCAAACAACAGCAAAAAAACGCCCGAATAAAAAATCAAAACAAATAAAAAGCAGCAAAAAAATGTATTTTAATAGAAAAAACTGCAACTTTTTACAGCGCGTAAGCAAAAACAAAACTTTTCAGTGTGTGTTAAGTGTGCGTGTGTGCATGTGTGTGTTGTGTGCGTGTGTGTTGTGTGTGGCTGCCACTTGATGTTGCCATTGTGCGTCCCTCTCCCCATCCCCATTTCCCCTCCAGCTGCCGCCCACCCCTTTGCTGCATCATTTGGCCCCATTGCCGTCGTCGCCATACGCGCAAAATGACAAATTAATGCGACGCTTTGGCTTTGGCTTTGTCTGTTGACATTTCGTTTCATTCCATTTCGTTTCGTTTCGCTTCGTTTCGTTTGCCAACGTTCCCCAATGCCGCTGATCGTGTCCAGCCCGTTTCCACAGTTCGCTGCGCCAAACAATTTCTGGGTGGGCCCAGTGCATAGGCGCGCAAATGTTTTTGACAAGGCGTTTGCCTCTCCAGCATTAAAAGCAACACACACACACACACACACAATTGGCTGTGTGTGCTTTAAAGAGCATTCTATATATTTATATGTGTGTGTGTGTGTAGGTGTGTTTGTGTCGCCCCTGTCAGGCACAAGCTGCACTATTAAATTGTAATACACATCTATTGTGGCAAATTTCAATTTTTATACCCTGAACCAATTGAAAATGGGTAAAAAGGGTATAATATATTTGTGCAAATGTATGTATGTAACAGGCAGAAGGTAGCATTTTCGACCCCATACGGTATATATATTCTTGATCAGCATCAATAGCCGAGTCGATCTAGCCATGTCCGTCCGTCTGTTCGTGTATATGAAGGTGTCCAACTCAGTAGCTATAAGATCAAAAGACTTCAACATAGGTGCTCCTAGTGCACGCACACTACGAGTTTGTTTCCGATAATCGTTAATTTGCCACAATCCGGTTTTTGAGCAAAGTTTTCAGCTAGAGTCATCAAATTTGACATGTAGCCTCTCGAAAAGTATATGCAGATCAAGTATCTTTCATTTTATAGCTAAAGATGTTTGCCGAAGAGGGTGCAGGGTATCGCCCTAGTCGGGCTCTTGCAAGTAGAACTTACTAACTTGCTTGTTTAACATTACATTTCAATATTTTTATTAAATTAAATGCATAAATTTAATAAAAACCCTTTCTGCATTGAAAACTACAATATGTTTTTTCATCCTCGTTTCTCTTTTTCTTAATTTTTCTTTTAGGCTCAATTTGTATGCATAAACAATAATTTAAATTGATAATTTGTTTTTTACTCCATTACTATATATATTCCTTAATAAGATCTAAGCTAACTGTTTGAGTTTTATAGGCAAACCTCAATGCATTTATATAAATACACTTTGCCCAGTTTTCTTTCAAGCATTAACATCTAGTTAGCATCAAATGCCCCTCTTTATAAGTGCTCGCCTCGTCGGATTGCCTTCTATTCTCTATTGCTCCACAGTACTTCAATATATTTATATACATGGGTATATAAATTTAACACACAATCCGGCCACTAAGTAGCATATATTTATGTGGAGCACATATTCATAAAGTCTGGCTCTCCCCAAGTGCCACTTGCCGGCATTTCAACACCACAGTCAAATCAATTTGTTTGGCTTCCAAAAGCAAAGCTCAAGTGTCTCAGATATGTTGCCCATATATCATAATGATCACGATCGTCTACCAAGTGCTCCGGAAAAAAAAAACAACAACAAATTTGCCCTGCCCTCCATGTGGGTCTCTCTGCCTCCTTTGTATATATATTTGATGGCTCTTCAATCTGCGCGCCTTTGATTAACCCATGTTCTGCTTCGGCAACTTGTCTCTCTTGCTGTTGCTCCACTTTCAAAAAAAAATCTCTACAGCACATTTTCCTTCTTTGTGCGAAGCATTCTTTGTGGCTGACTCTTAATTGATTAAGCGTGAAATAATTTCTTTTGATTGACTTCAATTGAAATGAATTATTCTTTAATTGGTTGCGCGACGTCCAAGCGGCATGCGCCTGCGCCAAAGGTGCCACATGCCCCCCCCCCCTCGCCAGCTTAGTGGGACACCCCGTATCTATCCTTGACTCTTGTGGCGTCTTCGACGAGAGCTGTGTCTGTGCGGCAACAGCAATAATATAAATATTTGCGACGGCTGCTAGACAAATGTTTAGCTGGAAATGCAAAAATAAAAATATACAAGTATATGAAAATAAAATACCAGTCATAAAAGTTTTATAGTAACGAAGTTTAAATACCCTTGCACACATATCGTATGAGAAATATTAAGTATATACGGTGTATATGGTTTCAGGTGGTTCCGTTCATGGTTTTAGTTTCGGTTGCAACGAGTTTCTCGTTCAAATCTTGTTTTGTCATATTTTCGAAAATTAAAATTGAACAAATTAAATGAGAATTAGGTTTTGTTTCGCATTGTTGGTATTCATACCCATTCAACCACTTTCGGTTTCGAGCCTGGTTGTGCGTAGCTGGTTCAAACCTTGTTTAGTCATATATATTTCAAATTATAATCAAACAACTCAAATTTTAATTAACAACTGCCCGTTGTACTGAAAATATTGCAATCCGTTGATATTTTCATATACACGACGCGGGCTAAATTTGATCCATACCCAAGATTGGCATCTATCAAATATGCTTAGATAAATGCAGATACTTGGGGCCAAAGTTATGTATACTTCGGTGCTGGATCTTCCTTATACGAATTTTCGTTTTTGAGTAATATTTGAAAAAAGTTTTTTTGATAACTAGTTTGGATCAAGGAACTCGAACCAGTTCGATTCAATACAATATTTGTTCAATCTTAAGCGCGCCTTGTTTCTTTCTTTTTTTTGTATACTACATTTAATTGGTTTAAAATTTGTATGTTACATGGACAGGACTGTTTAATAATGTATATATGTATGTGTATATATGTAAATATATATACATGAGTATATATGTATATAAGTATATATAGAGGTCTTCTTCATTTCCTGATAAAATTATAATACGCTTTGCAAGTGTATAAAAAATAAATTGGAAGGAAATCAACTCAAAACAGGCAACTTACAACAAGGCGTCTTCCTGCTGCAGTGGCAACTCCTGTTGCCGCCCCTTGGGCCCCTCTTCAGGCACATCCCCACCCCTCCCCCCTGCTCCGCCACTGCTGTTGCTCCTGCTGCTGTTGCCCCTGCTGCTGTTGCTGCTCCTCCTGGTAGCTGTTGTCGTTGTCAAGAACAAAAATAATAATAAAATTTGCTGTCGCTGCGAATATAAACAGGCAATTTTTGTTCGGCGCTCCAAAAATGCCACAACAGCAACAAAAATAACAACAACAGCAACAACAACAACACGAACAACAACAACAACGACAGTGGCAGCTGTTTTTAATGTCTGCACAGGCCGCCTAATGGCGCTCAACGGCCGCCAAAACTGAAGGAGGACTACGACAAAGCTTCTGCTGCCGCTCCCGCTGTCGCTGCTGCTGCTGCTGCTGCTGCTGTTGACGACCCCATTGCCACTTGGACTCGATTTGATGCCATTCGCAGCACCATGGCACGGCACACCACGCCCCGTACCGCATCCCGACCCAACTCAAATTGTATCGACGTAGGCGTTGAGCCGCCGCCAGATTGTGACAAAAAAAAAAAAAAAAGAAACGCAAACAAAAAAAAACTTTGACGGCGTCTGTCTGGGTCCTGGATTTGTGGCATAAATTGAAAATCATATGCCACACACAAGGCTCATCCTTAATCCTCATTGTCGGACTCATAATCGTCAGGGGTCTGTTAAGTGCCTGGCATTAATGGCCAAAACGTTGCTTTAATTGAGCGTCACTTTTTCCCACATCTGAAACGCGTTCAGCTCTGCTAAATGTTAGCTCATTGTTCATCTCACGAACTAGTTCCACTTAGTTAGTTTGGTTTAAAATGAATACATAAATAAGTCGCTTGAATTTCTAAAATTTCTGAGTACATATTGTGCAACTAATAAATTTGACCTTAAACAGTCGGGAGTGCCCGACGAGAAGATACCTAGAAGCCAGCGCCAAGTTGGCGTTAAGCATTCTAGCTTCCGTCTATGCATGATCGATAACTCACTCGCACACACGCAAGCTTCGCTTCTTCTTACCTTTCTCCCGCATTATGTATTGGGAATCCATCATCGATCAACTTTGCTGTCTACAGTCTGATTTTTCTGAAATTTTCGGGGCTTAAGTATAGTATACTTAAGTGTGCATATCGCAATCCTCTACTCCCGATTATAAATAAAATTGTTTTACTATTCGTAGATTCGTGGGAGATGTCCAAAAAGTGACACATGTGTAATCTGTATATACTCAACATGCAAAAGTTTGGGTCTGCAGCTCTATAAGCTCCGATATATGCTAATAAAACAGCTTCAATATAGGATCAGAAAACAATATTTCGGTATCGATTCTTATCTACTTTTATAAGCTCCGATATATGCTCAGAAAATATCGATATAACGATTATTAATAAGCTCCAAGATACTCTCGTAAAACAGGAATTCGTTAGCAATTTTAACGATTTTTTATAAGCTCCGACATATTTTTTATAAGCTGCGATATATGCTCAGAAAGCAGTATTTAAATATACATTTTTAATGTTTTAAGCTTCGATATATGCTCAGATAACAGGATGCCGATATTGATTTAATATCGATTTTGTATGAGCTTCGATATCTGATTAACAAACAGGATTTCGATATCGATTTGTATCGATTGCATGGAAGCGGCGCAAGTTATCGACATTTTGAAACAAACTGGCTCTGCGCGGACTTCTGCCACAGAAGACTCCAGCCCTTGTAGTCTCTGAGATCGACGCGTTCATTCATACGACTCCTTTGAAAAAACCTTGATACTTGTCAAGACTGTAACATTAACTCGATAAAGCAAATATCCCTCTTAATTACACGCGTGGCATAACTATCCATAAATATATTCTATCAAAAAAAAATCTAACCTAAAAACAGAAAAGTTTAAATGCGCTTTGCTGGCGTGCAATTAAAAGCCAAAAGTCGAAAACCGATATTCAAGACCCGAAAGCGTGTACATAATTAACATTAAACATTTATGAATAATGCAGTCAGCGGTAACATAATAAGCCGGTCAAAATGTTGTGGGTGTTACGTGGTCAGCTGGTTGGTGGGAGAGGGGTGAGGGGAGAGGGGAGTCGCGCGGGACGGAGTATTGTTTTGTAGTGGATCTCTTGGCTGCTTTTATGACATGACATAAGCGTTTAAATAATACAAAGAAATGAAATTAAAAAGCTGGCTACAAAATGCATGGGCATGCAGGTTCGATGTTGGGAGGGCGGGGGGAGGTATACTGAAGCCTGCAGCTGGCGGGGAAAAGCGAAAGCAAACATGTGACATATGCGGCAATTAATGCCGTTAATTATTAAAGTTAACACCCAAAAGCGACATGCACAAGTCAAATAAATAAACACGCAGCCAACCAACCAAACGACTCATTGGCTTGCCACACACCAAGTCAAAGCCGCGCAACCCTGCCTATAAAGCTGCCACAACAACAACAACAACAACAACAGCAACAACAACAGGAACAGCAAACGTAAAGTTTAGCCCAAGCCCCAAATGAAAACCCAAACGCCCCAACAATTAAGGACAATGCGTGCTAATTTCAAACGAAAACTCCAACGTCGCCAACTGAAAAATCCGTAGCCCCCAGCCCAAGCCCAGCTCCAAGCCCAGCCCCAATCCCTGCCCCTAGCATTAGCAGGAGGAGGCATTCAGTAATAATGATTTTTATTTATAAACTGGCGGCGGCACAGGACGCGGAGCAGTACCCATGCGTGCCACATTGGGATTATGTGAGTAGTTGGCAGCGTGGGTAGTCTGGCCAGGCGCTGATAGCTGCCGGAGTGGCTATGGTAAGGGTGGAGTGGGTGGGTGGGGGGGGGGGGGGTGTATAAGAAGGACAGTTGGCACATAAATAATTTACACGCCTGGCGCAAGGCAACACATCCTTTTTGTTGTTGTTGCTGTTGCCGGCACTGCTGACATAATTCCACATACATATATATATATTCCATATATATATTTTATATTTTATATTTTTAGTTGTTTTTTGCTGTCATTTTGGTAGCTTTTGTTTTTTTTCTTTTAGGCAGCAGGAAACAGGCAAAGCAAACAAAACTTTGTTAATTTTATGCAACTTTTTGGCTTTTACGTGTTTAGTTTATGACTTTTGTTGTTGTTTCTTGCGCGCGCCCCCCCCCCCCCCCCCCTCTCTCTCTCACCCAAACCCGCCCTCACTCGTCAAGCATCGCGTTGTTTAAAGGAAATTATAATTTTTTGTTTAGGGCTCACTTTTGAGCTTATGCATAGATAGGATTTTGGGCTGTAAATAATGCACAGCAAATCGATTCAAGCTTTTCATTATCGATCCATAATCAATACACAGTGGTAACTCGCTTGGACGGACAGCAAACAAGGGGTAAGGATTGTGTGCTCAAGAAAAGTGTGCCCCTTATAGAGAGGAAATGGATATGAACTGATGCAGAAAGGTTTCCTATATAATGTCCGCTCAAGGTGGATGCCCGCCTTAAAGGATTCTAGGAGAGTATTATTACAGAGATATGTAAACATATTCTATAAATTGTAAATCAGATTATTATACTATATAAGACTTAGCTTAAATCAAATGAGACTTCAGCTTTAGGTTTGATTAAAATAGAGCTCTTTCGATAACAATCGATTTTTGGTTTTAAACATTGCGGAAGTATCTATTCTACATTTGTCCTCTCTATTTTTTATTCCGAGCAGCTTAATCGACTTTTTATTTCAATTAAAATCGCGTTTGCTAGATCAAATATCTGAGCTTTAATATAAATTCACAAATGCATATCTTAATGAAAATCAGACATATGCATTCTATGATTAACTACCTTTAAAACGACCAATCAATTATTTCATCTATAGACATGAAGACATTTAAGGTTCGCTGCTTTTAAGCATGATTAGCTTGGAGATCTAAAGATATACAAATCTTTTAAGCGTTTGCATTATCGGGGATTATTTAAAGCGATCTCGAACTGATTTTTTACGATCAACTTTCGACTGCATTCCCCGCCCTGCATCAAGCTTGATGCGATCAATTCCAATCGACTTGGTCTCCTTCCATGTGTGTGGGTTGTCCCCTTTTTGTATTCGTTGAATATTATTGTTATATTTTTTTTTATTTTTTATTGCTGTTGTGTAAACAATAAAAGCAGCCAAAAAAAAATACTTTTCACAATGCCCAAAATTTAAAAACCGGCAGCACATCGAGCGATGATGATGATGATGATGCTGATGGTGATGGCGATGGTGATGATGATGTTAATGACAATCGAAAGGCCAATGCGTTCATTAGTTCTCATTAAAGAAAACGAAGAAGAAGAAGACAAAAAGAGATGAGAAAAAAATTGCTTGAACCGAATGATAAACGCATTTATAAACAAAGCATTTTTCAAACGAAACCATAACTAACACACTCTGGAATTCAGGGAAAGAGCGCGAGAGTTTCGAGTTGCTAGAGAACTGGTTTCGGGCATGCGGGGGCTCCACTTCACTCGATCTGTCCACTCGGCTCATTGTCTGCAGCTAATGAACTCTATTAATAATGATGGCATGCGATATCTCATAGATACAAAAGATGCCCATAGAAAAAATATTCAAATATATATATATTTGATTTGATTATTGCAATAATTTTCTTAAAAGCGCTAACCTGCTCGTGGGTGGCCCCTCAATGCGAGTTGAATTCGTAAATGGGCCCAGCGGGCTGTTATCTTTTAGCTTTTAAGCACAAACGAGTCGCAAATGAGGCGCGACCATGTAAAATACCGATAAGAGCTATTTAGCTGTCCACTCATCGTGTGGGTGTTGGCTTTGGCTTTGAGAACTGCAGAGAAAGGGTCATAAAACTTATCGATAACAAAGTGCGCTATTTGTTAAGCGTTTAAACAAGCGATGGTGACGTAAAATAACAAAGTGATTGCTTTAAAGCTGTTATTGGAAATATCCAGATATTTGAGTTGGTTTTCAATAGATAAGATAACCTATATTCTTGATACTTCTCTTATATATTCTCTAATTTATAAATTATCCATGAGTCTAATCTATAGTTAACATTAAGCTGTTATATTGCTTGAATTTATACAAGCTCTAAACGAAGCTTATATTAAGCTGTTGACAAATTTTTTATGCATTGTAAAGCCTGTATTTAACTGTTTGCCTGTGCTCTCATTCAAAAAGCTGCCATTCAAAAAGGCTCAAATCATTCAGATTTTTACTTCAGTTAATGCATATTAACTTAGCACCTTACAGCTGAAAAGACTCTTAGTATAATATGCAAAGAAAAAGAGCTCGTGCGTGCATGAGAATCGCATAGAAAGGCGCGCATCGAAGGGCTGTCAGTGGCAAAGGCCCATCGGGCTGAGATAACTTAGTTGTAGCATGCCCAGCGCCCCAACCGAATGCACAGAAGTGCATTTCAAGTGCACTTCGAGTGCTCGCATACGCCACAAGGAGCAGTACGTGAAGTGCGGACCATAAACTTTGAATGCTCAATGGACAAGCAGGCAGCCCCTTATTCAATCGTTCTTATTGTTGTTGTTGTTGTTGTTGTTGCTGCTGCTGCCTCTGCTGCTGCTGCATTGTCGAATGCATTTTTATAACAATTTAATTATATTTATGTCGTTTATAAACGCGGCGAATGGTCGTGGTGGCGTCTGGCGGTGGCGGGGGGCCCATTGCAAAAGTCATTCAAGCCAAAGTAATGCAAAGGAGCGCAGCTCATTTTCCGCTTGCCTCGCCGATCCACGTCAACCAACGAGGCGCTCGCTCTCTCAGTGCCATCGATGCGTTGTCCAAAGCCGATGCCAATGCACATAACGGCGTCCATTACACGCAACAGCAGCGGAAACAAGAATAGCAACAAAAGAAAATGGCGTCTGGCGACAATATGCGTGCGTGCGTGTGCGCTCCTCTGTGTGTGTGTGTGCATGGGCGAAATTATTTTTATTATTTTACACAATTTTTATATGAAAGCCAAATGCGATACAACAAAAGAACTTTACAACATGGCATAAATATTTAGTATATTGCAATTGCTATTGTTGTTGTTGTTGTTGTTGTATTTGTGCGGCAGCTCTTGTATTTAATGAGATTTTTGAACTTTTCCAAAAGCGCCTTAAGCGCTGCTCTGTCGAGCAAACAACAAACTTTGTTTGAATAAATGCTGCCATTCAATGTGCACACTAGTACATCATTATTTAAATATATATATTATATACATATCTCTATATATATACGTTATATAAATACAAATATATATTTATATATATATACATACCTATTTATTTAAAGCTTTTGTTGTCTTTTGCTGTGGGGTTCAACAATTTGTTTGAGTATTTCACAAGTGTTTAGCAATTAAATACACTACAAAATGTTAGTTGAATAAGTTTCTACCTGACAAGTTTCAGTTATTTAATAAATAAATGAAGCACAATACAAAAGAAAGTCCACTTGTTAAATAAATAAATAACATAAGGTGTCTCTTAGTTATTACATTTAACATATCCTTTTTGAAATGTGGCAATTAATGAAAATCATTTGCCAGCGTAAAGTGTAATAAGCGCTAAACGTTTAACAATAAAAAGCTACCTTTGTTTGGTTTCTGTTGCAAATGGAATTTAAACGCATATTAAGAGCCTTAGTTAATGCATGTATTTAAGTGTTTAAACAAATGAATCAATTTTAATCAATTCTAATCAATTTTTTATGCCATTCAAATTGCAGCTCAAATTCGTGTTAATTAATTGGCTTTGAGGACGCTTTGAAGAGCAAAAGGTAAATTCCGGATATCTATAGTACTGTCATTGCCAGAAAACATATTTCTCACAACACACAGCCCCCCAATAAAGCCCCTCCCCCTTTAGCCTACACACACACACACACACACACACACCCACACACCAACCGAACGGCCGCTCAGACGACAGGCAGCCGCTTATAATAATAATGCGATTTATCAAATGCACGTAAATTACAATAAATTAAAGACGAAATTAATATTAATGACCGAGACTGGCCGAGACAAACACAAACACAACTACAAGATATATATACAATTATATATATATATATATATAAATATATGTATATCTATATATAGATACGCCCAACTTCTGTGCTGCTTGAGTCCACCCCTTGTCTTGTAGTCCTTTAGACAATTGCCAAATTAAGTGCATGCCTGCCTGTGGTTAAGTTTGTGTGTGAACATGCGTGTGTGTGTGTGTGCGTGTGTGTGTATGACTATGCGTGTCCACAACTTGAGATCTTAAATATGAAAATCGTTCTTTTGATTGCAAATTTGCCTATTTGCATGGCATTTGGAGACCGTAGAGCACAGTTAATAAGCCTGGCCATAATAGCGCAAAACTGCAAAGCTAACAAATCGCCAAGCGATTGAACTAGCTGCCATTGTGGGGCGTCGAACCGGTGGGCTGTGGGCGTGGGCACGGGACAGTGGGCGTGGCACAGCATGTTGCTATTAAGCACATTCTGTTAGAGATGAGCATAGGTTCAATATGCGAGTCCATAAAAGGTGTACAAATGTTAAGTATTTATTTATCGTTCAGGGATATTTGGCAATGAATATAATACATTTATATATTATGTTTATTAATGTACATATATATTTATATTAGACCAAGCATTGGTAGGGATATTTAGCATTAGGCGCATAATATATTACGTTTCATGTTATATTATTCCATTTTTATTTATATGCTATTAAAAGGGTATCAGCTTTGGATGAATGTTTGATAACATACTATTTATGAGATTATGGCTAGGTTGGCAGCTTAATATGAAATAGTTATGCAATTGCTGTCATATTAAACGCGTTGCTAGTCTTGTCTAGCTGTTAATTTGTTGTAGTTACTAGGACTTGTAGATTTTAAATATATGAATATATTTGAGCGCTATGCACATGTTCTTTACATATAAAATCTCAATGTAATAAGGAAAAAATAGGAAAAATGTATTAATATTTTTAGATCATTATTAATATGCCCAAGATAAGACAAAAGTATGTGTAATTTATTTATCAATTCCATTTTTTGTCTAAATATTTAATACGTTTACGTCACATATCACGTTTTCTACATCAAAGTAATTTTGAAAAAATTGATCAAAAATAGTTGTAGTTCAACTTGGTCCGCAAAATATCACAGTTTTATGTATATCCTGCTATCACATATCACAGTTTTCTTACACGGGCAGTCACTGGTTTTTTGGGGCAGCTCAGATGATTGTTTCTTCAGCTGAAACTGGCAAATTTTGCATATTTGATGAGCCTGGTGTGGCACAAACGCAGCCGATGCTTTTAGATATATGCATGTGTCTGCGTGTGCGTGTGCATGTATGTGTGTGTGTTTTGTGCACCTTTGTCCGAGTCTGTGTCTGTGTCTGCTGCAGAGTTTTCGGGCTCATTGTTGCTAGCTTGTTGAGTTGCAATTTGGCTAACAAATTATGCAACAGCAACAAGCCAACACACACAAAGATGCAACAGCAACAACAGCAACAACAACAACAACAACAACTACTACTGCACTAGTGACCCAACTGGGCCCAAATCCTGCGCCTGCAGCTTTTGGGCCACGTCAGGCATTGACTTTACGGCCCCGTCCGTTGCTACGTTGCCATCCGTCCGGCCCTGTTAAATAATTGTAATTTATGGCATTTTACACATATAAATATATGGAAATCAATAAATTTCAAACACGCACACACACACACACACACACACACACACACACCGCACATAACCGGGATAGTTACACTTGCATGGGCAATTTCCCCAATAGACCTGCGTTCGGTTTGGTTTTTTGGTCAGCAGTTCATTTACACGCACTATAAATTGCATTTGGCCAGCTCCCCAGTTGGCCAGTTACCCTTTATAGGCGCCCTCTTCACCAACCCAAGCCTCCCACCCCTCGCGATCCCGCCCAGCCGCAGCCACACCCACGACCACAAACTACACCCCAGCCGGGCCGCTGCTGTTGCTGTTTGCATGGTTTGAGTCATCCATTTGGCTTATTGTTATTTGGAATTTAACAATTATATGATGTTGTCGAAATTAAAGGTAAACTGCCCGCTGATAGACGCCCCTCGGCAACTCCGCCGCTCGGTCAGCGATTGGCAAGCCACGTCCCTAGGAGATTTTTACACTGACCTGCACTGGCTGCACCTTTTTTCAATGATTGCATTTTGACTTTTAAATATGCACAATATTTTGCATTTCAATTGCGGTTTTCACACACACACACACACGCACGCACACACACAAACGTGCACGTACACACATAAATGTAATAACTCTGTCAATTTGTGTTGTGCCTGCGGCGCCAGTTTCATGACGTGTTGACAAATCACGTGGGTAGTTTCAACAATTGCAAGTCGTCGATTTCAGGTTGAATCTAATACACATATTTGCATATGCGAATAAATATTCCAATTTAAATTTAATTTTAGATCCCCTTCGAGCCATTTCAAGCCAGTCGAACATATCAAGATGATCGTCGATGATGAAATTCTATAAAATTGTTTCAGTTCTTAAAAAGTATAGAAAGCTTAGGAAGCTTTATAGACATAACCTCAACGACTTTTGTAAGATTCTTGACAAACGTACCTCGTACGAAAAACATATATTTATTTATTAATTTCTTTTGCATATGGTTAAATGCCTAATGAAAAAAAATATCGGAATGCTGGCTGTGTGTCATCAATATCTTTTTTTTTTTCATTGCGTTTATTTTGTTTATTATTCAATTTCTCTCTCCTCGCATTTTTGCACTATTTTTTTGTTGTTATTAACTTTTTGTGGTGCTTGTTAAAAGAAATTTCAGTTCGGTTGGCTTTTGAAATGCATGTTTTGTGCGTATTGTCATTAAAAATCGAAATTAATTAAATTGTGTCAAAGTTATTAAATTTTTATTGTCATTTTTGCGAAAACAAATAAATGTGCAATACGCCAAAGCCGCCGCCGATGCCACATACAGACACCAGCAGCCCCCCCTTGAACAGACGGTCTCTTTGAATTGCATTGCAAATAAATTTATGGCCACTTATTTGCTATATGTATGCATACATATGTACATACATATATATACATATATATATATATATATATATGTATATAAATAGATGTATCATAAACCTATTAGAGAGCAAGCCCTATTTGCGGCACCCTAAACGTGGCGTCCGCCTCGGGCCACCCTCCGGCATATTGTGTGTCAATATGGGCTGGGCATGCGGCTTGCTTTTTAAGGGTCTCTCAATCATGTTTTTTAATGCATAACGTATCTCAATTTTGTCACGAGCTATGTGAAACAGTGGGGCAGGCATTTTCGATCCAATCGAATATACGAATTCTAGGCAAAACGATTTTCAAGTCAGCTTCTTGAACTTTGGCTTAGATTCAACTTGTTGCTGCTTGTCCTCGAAATCGGCTTGAATCTTTAGTCTATAGTCGAAAATGAAGTTCAGTTTTGATTCTCAAGAAATAAGCACTCTATTTAATTGAACAACATTGAAATGCTAGACTCCAGAATCGCTGTGCCAGGGATTCGAGCTTATGTAAGAGCAATCGATGTTAAATTGACTTGCTGCTGGGAACACAATATCAAATATCAGGGTATTTAATCTTCGGCATCTTTGGCTTCTATTTCGTTGTTTTTTGTTGTTTTGGCAAATGTGTCGCTTACCGCCTGGTGTGAAAAGTAATTATGGCGCCTTCTGACAGCCGGTCAACTTCATTCGACGTCCATTAACTCGGCCGCACTTCACATCCAAGGCACCCCCCTCCCCCCCCTACCCCTAAGCCCACAGACACCCCCAACCACTTCCACACACACAAACACACAATCGCACAATTCCTTCAGTTCAGACAGCTGCGCTTGTTGCATTCTTCTCGAATCGCCGACTCGTTTTTGGACTTTTGTTTATTTACTTTTTATGTGTTGGCTCAGCTGGACATTCGCCCTGCCTAGTTCGGGGAAGGTGGAAGTGGGTAGGGACGAGGGGCGGCACATTCCAGTGCTGGTCACGTATGATGACCCAAATGTGCGGCGGCACCTCCTTCAGTTCGTCCAGCGCGTTGCAGTGTTTGTTGTTGTTGTTGTTGCTGTTGTTTTTTTTTTAATAAAATTTATTACACTCTCACATGACAAACATATACCTCGCACCCCCACAACCCGTGCCCATGCCCCCCCTTTCTGCCTTTCGTGTTTGTCTAATAGAAAAATTATGGGCCAAGGCAGGCCGCGACGTTCTGTAGTTTGTGCGTGCGTGTTTGTGTGTGTGCGTGTGTGTGTGGCGTAAGGTGGGGCGGGGGTTAGGCCTTAATTTTTATACGCATGCCTCGTCCCGCGTCTGGCGTTCTTCTTGTCTTTGCCTCGTTTGCCCCATAATTATAACATAAAACTTTTTATTGAAATGCTGAGGCATTTTCATTTACGTGTCGATCCGTCATTCGCGTTGGGTGTGTGTGTGTGTAGGGGGGGGGGGGGGTGTGTGTGTTTGCCTTAATAACAGTTATCGTTTACACACGCATGTGTATTTAGTATTAGGCACACACACACACACACTCATTCTCAAGCACACAATTAAATAAATGTAATAAACATTTATTTTATTAATTAATAATTTTACGCTGAAACCAGGAAAGAACGCCCGTATATATACACACACGCCCACACACATATAGAGGCGTGTGTGTGTGTATAATAAGCATGTTTGTAGGCAGATAATTATCATTAAAAATGCACACACCAATTAGCCAAATTCAATTTGCCGCTAACTCGCTGCAAAATGCACAACGGCAACAACAAATTAAAACATATGTTAAACTTTTTATTAGCTCAAAGCTCAAATTTTCCAGCCAAATTGAAACAATATAACATAACAACAATAATAAACAAACAATAAAAATGTTGACACTTTTTAATTTTTCAATTATTGTTTGCTTTATTCATGCATTCAGCTAAAAATGAACGAAAACAAACGCAAAAATTAAATTTAAATATACAATTATAAAAATATGTTTGACTTTTGTCTGTACAATTATTTATCCAAATTTTCTATTATAAAGTATTTTCCCTGATTTAGACACATCGTTCTCATGCACCTGTCAACGTTGACAGGCACCTTCACGTGCTGTCAAATTCGTTTTGCCTTTACACATTTTATTTTGCTGCACAACAACAAACAACAAATGTTGGCTAGTAAATATAATTATGATAGAATACACGGGCAAGCTGGTTGCTGCAGAGTTTGGGCAACTTTTCTATATAAACACTTCATATTCAACAGATTCTTTATTCCATGTCTATGTGATATAGTAGCTCGATGTTGATAGGCTTTTGCTCATATATTGTGTACGTAGCAAGGTGGATCTTATGATTCACAAGTTTGAAAAGATATTAAAGTTGAAGTTGGGGCTATGTAAAGATTGTGTTGAATATTTCTTATATATATACCAAGACGGTTTAAGATATTTCGTAAAAGGAAATAAGGTTTTCATGCCAGAATTTAATATTCAGCCGATTCTTCCTATAGCAGCTATACGATATAGTGGGCCGATCAGGCCAATTCGCGACTGCAACAAAAAGTCATTCCTTTAGCTCAAAGACTAAAAGGCTAGCTACATCGACTCGCCTCTCTGAGCTGATCAGGAATATATATACTTTGGGGGCTCGCAGCTGTCTCTGTCTTAATAATAAGTAGAATACCCTTTTTATGCAGTTAAAGGCTTAGTTCCGAATAATTGCTTCTCAACCCATACGCAATAGAAGCAAGCAAAGCTGCGCTATAATTCTCAACAGATTTTAGCGCAAAGCCAGCTTAATAGCTGGCGGTTTTGTAAACTGATATGTGCAAGATCTAATCTGTCCACTTATGTTTTTCCCCCCCCTATATACAACATGATTCTCACATTACGCTTACATTTCAACAACGTGGCACGGCGGAGCTCGTTCCTGGTGCTCATTAGCTGCCTCCTGCCGCCAACTGGAGAGGCAACTCTCGAGGCAGCTCGTTTTCTGCTATCTGCGCACAATGCCAATGTATAATGGAGTGGAGTGCATCAAATGGCACCGACCGCAACACACACGCCAAAGCTGCATTAGCAACACGACAGCAACACACGACGGCAACAACAGCAACAGCTACAAATCTGGTCTGCTACGCAATATTATATTGCCAGCTCCTGGCCCCCCGCCCATCCACATCGTATTTCCTACCAAATGACTGTCTGCGAGTTTTTAATGAAAAATTGCCAGGGCGTTATTTGTTTAATGCGCTTCATCAAACAAGCAGCGGTGGCCATTTACCTGGTTGAGCCGCCCCATCGTGCCATAGTTTGCCATATGTGAGGAAACGACACCCTGCCCCATCGGCCACACCTGGCCTCACCTGCCGCCCCCATAGCCAGCCCCCGTTCACATACCCTATTTAAGCGCGCTATAGGGATATTCCCGTGCAGGTGCCGGCATTCAATTTGCTTTCAATCGGGGTAAATAACATGCTGAAAGCGAAACCACCAAATGGCTTCAGTGTGTGCGTGTGTGTATGCGAAAGAAAATGTTAATAAATTACACGCCAGATTATTATTCTGTGGGTCTGTGTCGTGAAAAATTATACACAGGCAGGTTTATTCAGCACCTTATGAAGCGCTCTCATGTGTCATGATAGAAAATCATTTCAATTGGACGACAGCAGCAATGGGATTCTCGATTCTCGAGTTTCAGTTTTGGTTCCTTGGGGTTCGTGGCTCATAACTTGTGGTTTGGGCCGCATTTTGGTTTATTTTGGTTTTTGAACTGCAAACTCGAACACCGAAAACATCCACTTTGAATGTGACACGTGACATGCGACACAAAACAAAAGAGAGCGCAACATGGAAACAATAATTAAAAAATCTCACTCTCGACTCGGACGCCAAGTTGTCAGTTTTGGGTTTCGGGCTTTAAAGTGTTCATACAGTTCATGTGCACTGCAAGAAAATGCTAGAATTTAACAATTGAAATTTACATATTTGATACCAAATGCTCACATTATCATCATATAGCATACATATTCAGCTTATGCATGCATGGTGTTCCTAAAAGATTTTATTTGCAGCATCTCGGTTGGATCCTTAATGGGGTTGGATCCTTTTTAATGGGTCATTCGAGTATTCATCACACTTTTATCGTACTCACTTTAGGGGAGACTTCATATTGTGATTCGCTGTGCCTGTGCATTGTTTCATAATTTGTGCAGTGCCTAGTTTCAGCTAGTTTTTATTCAATGTCAATCTTTTGAATTTAGAATTTGACGAAATTTTGGAATATCGAAAAAAACGTTAACATCCGCCTAATTGTTTGCTTTTGGATTGCTTAAGCGCTTGGTCCTAGAGTGTAAAAATATATTGTTTAATTTATTATAAATTTAAAATATTAATTATTTAATTGACATTGTTATAATTTTTATGGCTGTTGCAATATAGAATATCTGCTAACAGTATCATACAAAATCAACCTGTTAACAGATGTTACTACTTTGACCTTTGGCAAGAGGCACTGCAACAGACACAGCACAGCCTGTAATTCGAACCCGATTGGTGTTCATTAATAAGCCGCTTAGCAATAATATGAAAGAAATTGTATAAGCTTTTAAGCTCAATTTAAAATAGTTGGTTCTGTGCGGCCCTCGACTAATTAGGTGCTATATTGGGCTTAACGGGGAGTTGAAACTTAACAGTTACTCACTTCAGAGCCGGAGGCTTGTATTTGAGGCGTGCATCCATGCGCCGCTTGGCCTTCATGGTGTCCTCGTCGCTGCAGCCGACGGTGAAGGCGGCTATGACCGCCTTCTCCTTGCACCATGCCACATGGCTATCGTAGGCCTTGAGGTTGAAGCTGCGCTCGCAGTGCGGACAACGTTCTAAGGCAACGTTTGCGCAACGCTTGGTCAGTCTGCAATCCCGGTTCATGGATGAACTGGTTCCGGGAACATTGGCTGATGTTCCCGTGCCCGTGCCCGTTGCTCTTGCTGTTGCCGTTGCCTTGCGCTTGGCTGGTACCGGCGATTCCGGCTTACGCGGGAATGCAACGTCTTCGGCCTTAGGAGTAGGTGCAACCACGGTCTGTCCGAGAGTAGTTCGCGTTAGATTCAAGAAACATTGGGATATATTGTGCTCACCCTTGTCTTCGACTGCGGTGATGTTGGTCCACGTGCAGCATTTGGCGGCAGCTCGCTGTTGTGCGTCCCAAAGCTGAAGTACTCAACGCCCTCACGACGTTGAAGAGAGGAATCGAACATTTGGCGCTTCTTCAGCACACTCTCGCAGATGGTCACGTGCTTGGCCATCACTTTCGGATTGAATGTTCGATTGCAATGTGGACACTGCTTCAGCTCCGCTTCGCTAGGTTTACGAGTAGTGCCGGTTAGATTTGATGTCATTTTGTGTGTCATTGTTTTCAAACGTGAGCAGATGTTTTGGAGATTGTACATCGAGAATTTAGAATACAATACGTCTATAAAATACTACGTGTTACTGTGTAAAAAAAATAAAACGAAAATAAAATGTAACTAAGTGGAATTTAAAAAATAATAGTCTGTAGCTGTGTTGCCCGTGTGAGATTATGAGATTCAATGAAAACTCTGACGTGCAAAGCTTAAAGCCCCTTCCATCGGAAGCGGGCTTGAAATGACGCATAAATCCGAAATATACTAGATCGAAGCAGGATATATTAAAAAAATATGCCTTATATGTGAGAAATTCATTAGAAAGCAATGGTTAAAATATTCGTCCATCACAATTAAGCATATTGACTGTGTTAATAGACCATGATGATTCATTGATTCCCTTTTGAATCCTTTTAACTATTTGAATGAATCAAATGATTCATCGATATTATTAACTATCGATTTTTTCGTTCAGTGCAGCTTTACGCAGCTGCGACCCATTGGACCGAGTGTCTGGAGGAGGAGGAGAACCGCTTCAAGTCTTTCATTGAATTGAATGTTGAAATGGAATTATAAGACAGACAACGAACGCTTTATACAAATTATGGCCTGGGTCTCGGCTTTGCTTCGCACGCTGCCTGCTCGAGCACTTGACAGGCGCTGGCCTGGGCTGCATTATCGTTGCCACATCCTCCCCTCCCGCTGCAGCAGTCAAGTTGCCCCAAGTGGCGTGGCACATTGGCCCGTTCCGGGTGCATTTAACGAACGCATTTTTCATCTTTCTCCCTCTCTCTCTCTCTCTCGCTCGCTCTCTGTCTTCCGCGCTGTGAAGTGATTTCAAAATGATTATTTTTTGACACATGGGGCAACACCTGCATAGCATTTGACGGCGGCGGCAATGTTGCAGCTGCCACAGATCCCAATGCCAAAGAGCCAGCCGCCTTCAATATGCATCAAATGCCAGAGGAGCTCGTGTAGCTGTCGATGTCGATGAGGCGGCTCCAGTCCATGCCCCGTCCCCTTCCACCACCCCTCGCCCTACCTCTCCCACATTCTCATATACATATGTATATTTTTAAACCGATGTGTGTTGTTTGTGTATAATTATATAATTTGACTGCTGCAATTATGCTGTTCGTCGTTAATTGAAATGTAAACGTCATCATTATGATAAGACGACGTTGAGGCCCGCTCCGACCCGACCTGTTATATATGTACATACGTAGAGGGGGATTGCGCCCAGATCTACCTTGTGTTTGTTGCATTCCGACTGTGGAGCGTGTCATTTCCATTTGTGCTGGCAATTTGGTGGAGCTTGTAGGAGGGGCAGAGACACGCGAGCCGTGCAATGGCAGCTCCTTGATCGGCGGCCATTAGCAAAGCCTTTTTACAAGCATTGTTTTCATTTGGACTGCATTGCTTGGAGCTGCTTTGTGGGCATCTGTTGTGGATTAGTGTTGCAAAACGCTCTAAATGCCAGAATTAGATTGTTATCGATAGCAAACAGCAGACGAATTCCCGAGTGGTTTCTGATTGGAAAAGTGGATTGAATTGGATTGCTTGGTGCTGCAGTGCTGCTTTATGATTGTTATCGGTAGCAAAAGCAGACGAATTCCTTAGGGGTTTCTGATTGGAAAAGGAATTAGCTGGTCTGCCAAATAACTAGATATCAATTCAGTTTTCCGAATAATACTAATATTAATAGTTGTCAGATTTAAGACCACGAAAGGGTACACAAAACCAAACACCAGCTTGAAAATAGAGATTTGCTGCTTGATTTGCATGAGTTTGTGTCTTCTTACACTAAATTCTTAGCTCAAAGAACCTATTTTTTGCATATAGAAAATCCTTTAAAAAACTCTTAATAAAAGTAAAAGTAAATACTATCCATATAATATAATTACTTGCACAAGTATTGTTCAACACTTCATTTATCGAGATGGGACATTTTCACGTCATGGAATTTATCGATAACTATGTGTTAACGGCGATGCTGCCATCGAGTTAAAAAGCAACTATTTGACAGCAGGCGCTGCATCAAAATTTACTTTTGTATTACTTAGTGAAAAGTCTCATAAGTTTTCAAGAACCGATAATTTCAATTGCACTAAGTCTTCTCTAAACTCACGTTGAAAATGTTTACCAAACGTTTGGGCCACCTCAAAGCCGTGGCAATAACACACAATGTGTGCTGGCCGCGAGTCACAGGAACGCAGCAACTGGGCCGTGTCTACAGCACAAAGAAGCAACAGCAACAACAGCAGCAGCAGCAGCCACAACAGCCACAACAGCCGCAACAGCCTCACCTACAGGAGCAGTGCTTGGCCGACGAGGAGCAGAAGGGGGAAGTCGAGTGGCTGTTGCAGGAGCTGGCCGCAGTCAAGGTGGAGCACAATGAGCTGCTTGACAAATACAAGCGTGCCCTGGCTGATGGCGAGAACATGCGCAAGCGACTCAATAAACAGATCGACGATGCCAAAATATTTGGCATACAGGGCTTCTGCAAGGATCTGATCGAGGTGGCCGATGTGCTGGGTCATGCCACACAGGCGGTGCCCAAGGATAAGCTCAATGCGAATGCCGATCTCAAGAATCTGTATGAGGGCCTCAATCTGACACGCGCCTCACTGCTGCAGGTATTCAAGCGTCATGGCCTGGAGGCCCTGGATCCGATCAATCAGAAATTCGATCCCAATCTCCATGAGGCCCTCTTTCAGACGTTGGACAATACGGTTGAGGCCAACACTGTGGTGCAGGTCACCAAATTGGGCTATAAACTGCACAAGCGATGCATACGCCCCGCCCTGGTTGGTGTGTCCAAGCGTTAAGACCGAAGCCATGCAAATATCTTTATGTACCCAAAACAATTCGACATCCACTCTAAATCTGCAACATCTGTCCTACATAAACTATGGCCACCCTCACACATTGTTCGCTAAATTATCTTTGTCATGCTACAAAATTCACATAAATATAAATATCCACAATTAATGTAGTCGTTGAATAGACAGCCAAAAACTCTCACTTGGCTACAATAATAAAAAGAAAATAGTTTGTCCCCGATAATTTAAAAAAAAAAATTTCCGAATTTAGGAAATTCTTCATTCATCTGCAACCGTCCCATGAAATGTATCATGTAGCACAAACCTTTGGCATATTACCATGGGAGTTACTGCAAATATAAAGACTAACAAATTAGAAGCGCATAGAAGAGCCTTCCAAGGCTCAAATTGCTTAGTTTATGGCATGAGAAGCGCATAGAGAGGAGTTAAAAGTTATGAAAGACTCAACTTAAATGGTTATTTAGCTTGTTTGAGAAGCACTTAGCAAATACTTAATGATGTTGTAGGAAAAGTTTAGGAAAAACATTGGACACGTTACAAATGATAATCACGTGAAGATGGAGATGTATATATACTTAATACAATATAGTGCTATCTTATGCATTAAATGGAATTTATATGTTTCCTAATTAAAACCAATTGCTTGCACTGCAAGCCTCCAACTGCCTCGCAGTCCTGTAGCTGCTGTCTGTCAATCGAGTGGCTTATTTGTGAGAAGCACATACAGAGGCGCAATGGCAATTAAACAAAGCGACGGAAACCCATTAAAAATTGAGCGGTCATTTGGCCAATGGCTGGCACACAGCCTGCGGCGTCTCTTTGTCCAAAAACTAGGCAAGAGTACCAAAAAAAGAAAGAAAGGAAAACAAGACAAGGAAAAACTTAGCAGCCAGTTGTGTGTGCCTGTGTGTGTGTGTGAAAATGCGCACAAATATTTTCAATTACAAATTGTATTTTTCCGTTTAGATAAGCAAAATTTATGGCAGTTCCAGCAGCCCATGCCAGCGCAATGCCGGCAACTGCTTGTAGACGCTGCCCCAGTCTCTAGTCTCCAGGGTCTATGCCCGTCTCAGAGCCCGTTCCAGTTGCCGTTCAATGCCTTCGTCTTCGATCGTCCTGCGGCAACAAACACTTTTGCGCTCCGTCGGCGACGCAGTTGTAAACAAGGCTGCAAGCAAAAAAAAAAAAGGAGCAGCAGACGACGAGCCGTTAGACCAAAGGACCAAAGACGCCAAGCAGCAAAAAGCGCGCAGCCAGAAGAAAAACTACGGAAAAAGAAATGACGTACAGATTTACAGAGTATTTTCTTTTACGTGCTTTTGTGGCGCCGCCAAATGTCACGTACGCCAGACAGCGGGACGCAGGTGGGGCACATGCGAGTTTGCCTGCCTGCGTGTGTGTGTGTGTGTGTGTGTGTGTGTGTGTTGGGGGCGTGGCCCATCGTTACGAGGTTTCATTCTTTTCTATTTTCGGTCAACCCCAGACATGAAATGCAATGCGAGCAAATGCCTCGCAACTTATTACAGATGAAGACTCGACAAGGCCACGTAACGCAGCCCCAACCCGCTTTCCCCCCTGTCCCCCTTTTCCCCACCAATTCCTGCAATTTTCAGTGGACAGCGGTCAACCGCCGCCTGTACCTCAAAAGTTTTCACTTGGCTTTCGGGCAGAGTACGCAAAATGCTTGCACTTCAAATTGAATTAGAGTGAATATTTCAGAGTTAGGAAGAAGGGGGCGCTGAGGTCAGAGGGGGGGGGGGGGCACAACGTGCTGATAGGTGACAAAAGGTGCGCGGGTGCAAAAAAAAAATAAAAACAAAAAAAAACTTTGCCATCAACGTCTGCGGCATATTAAAAACGAAATGTAGTTAAAGTTGAAGGTGTTGCAACAACGATTGGGCGTGGCATCCGCACGACAACTGCGACGCTTGGACGCGGCACGTTTGTCGTTTTTATAGATATTTTTTGTATATTTGTCCATGCATATGTACATACATACATACATATGTATATATTGTGTGTGTATACGCAATATTTATAAATTTCAAAGCACGCGCGTTGCACAGAGACGGAAATGACACGCAGCGGGAAAAGGAAAGAAACAAGAAAAACTTTGTAGGGTATTAAATATTCGGTGTGCCCTTCCCCCTTGACGCTGCATGCGTTATACAAACAACTCGTAAGCGCGCAAAGTGCGTTAATTTTCATTTGTGATAATTAAGTATTGTGTAAGCTACAGTGAAGCTTCGAGAGCTGCAGCACTCTTTGTGTGCTGTTGAATAACAGTTGCCGGCTTCGAGCATCGATACTTGAGTACTCGATGCAACCTGAAGCGCGACTCAACAAATTGCTGGCACTTTCTGTCCCAAACTGCAAATCGTTTTTAATGTGTTCTTAATTGGCCTCCTTGCAACTGATTGTGTGCGTGTGTGTGCGCGAGTGTGTGTGTGTGTGTGCATGTGTATGTGTATGTGTGTAGCTCTTGTGGGGCACATTCGATATTTACAACTGGCCGCATTACTTGAGATGCAGCTGACTGGCGGATAAGGGACCCTTAACCACAAGTGTGGCGCCACTTGGCAGCAGTTGCTGTTGCAATTAGTTACTTCAACTTCATGTGCGTGTGTGTGTGTGTGTGTGTGTGCGCGTGTGTGTGTGTCGATAAATCCGCAGCTTCGCTCCATGTTGAGCGTTTTAATTGTTTGCCATTTGTGTGGGGGGCCGAGCGATTCGGGTTGTGGCAAGTGGGAAGTCAAAGTCACAGCTTATGGCACCTTGCAGCAAGTTGGTCTTTTTTTATTTTTCTTGTAAGCTTTAAGTTGCCACACACACACACACGCACACGCATACGCATACACATGCCACTCGTATACATATATTATGTACTTATATTCATAACCATATCCATATCCTTGTGCTGCAGCTGCAGCTGCCGCAAATTGCGGCACGACTTGTGGCATGCTCCACTTTTATTAACTTTTTAATGCAGCGTTGCCTGAGAAGTCATAGCCAATACCCTCCCGCCCCCTCCCTCTTAGCTGCCACCATCCTTCTGCTGCATCCGTCTCTGTCGAGTTCGGTTCAAGAGTTTTGCCAGCTTTTATAAGTTCATGTCTAGCAGCTGCTGGTGGTTCAGCTCCGGTTCCTGTTGCTCCCGCTAGCGCAACTCTTACCCCGCGCGCCCGCCCGACCCCTAGCACACCGCACCGTCCGCTTCTTGTTTTGGCTTGTGCAGTAGTTTCTGTGGCATTTTTGGTGGCTTTTGGCTCATCCTTGGCATGCAAATGCTTCAGCTTCTGCTTTTCCAGCTGGTGCCGAAGCTGCTGCCGAAGCTGCTGCTGCTACTGCTGCTGCTGTTGTTCACGCTGCTTGCTTTATTGGCTGGTAAAAAGTTTTTGCCAAATTAATTACATTTTATTGGGCTGCAGCCTTTTTGGCTGGATAAAGCGTGCTGGTCTCTCTGGCCAGCTGCGGGAGCGGGTGCACGGCTAAGGGTTAAAGTTCAGCCAAATCATAATAATAATAATAACTTGATGCGCCCAAAAACAAAACAATAACACTAACAATAACAATCCAAGCACAACAGAAACAACAACACCCTCTCCTCTTCGCGTATTATCAACAACATGCAGCTGGCTTCGCGTTGCGAGCTGTTAAAATGCATTTTATGACTTTCAAATACGAAAGCTCGTAAAAAATGTGCCACAAAATGTTGTGAGCGGCAGCAGCAGCAACAACAGCAGCACGGGGCAAGTACGAGGCAGTTGCGGCATTGACATAAAATGCCAGCCAGCAAACAATCATAGAAACAAGTACTTACTACGTCGACACCAAATGCGCGTTTTTATGGCTAATCAAACCTTTGCCACTGAAGCAACAGCGACAGCGACAGCCACGACAGACACGACTGACAAAAATAGCACGTTTCCACTGTCGTGCAGCAGCTGCAACAGCAAAATATTCTCTGTGTTTGCCGATTTTCGATTTATAATTTTCTTGAAAATCCGTATTTATTTTATTCCCTATTTAAGTCTTGCTTTGGAGCTTGCAAGCTGAAACTCTTATTTTTGGTCAGTGTGGGTCTTTTTCCAGGAATTAAGTACTATAAAAAATAGAATACTTAGAAAAATGTTAAGATTATCAAGTGCTCCAATCTAAACTAATATAAAGAGCTTGGCTAGCTCGCGGTCAATGTTTATTATTATTTTTTAGTTTATAATAAAAATACAAAAACGAATAATAAAAAATGTTATATTAACAAGAAAACAGCAACTGATAAATACAGAAACAGATATTTGACTTTGTTTCTGTTCTCTGTTCTCTGCGCTGTTTTTCGTAGTTAGACGCTTATAATTCTCAAAGAGTTTTGGCGAGGCTTGAGTGGAAAGCCAAGCTAGAATTAATAGCAAAGTCTGTTGATTAGCGATGCGGAAGGTTCTTGATACACATATGTATGTATGTAGCTATACAGAAAAAACGGCCCTCATTGCATTGTTGTTAATGAGTCTGTCTAAGCCATTCAAATGGCAGCTCTCATTTACGGAAGCTTTAATTGCCGAGCGACTCTTCGCTGCACCTGCCTCTAAAAAACAAAAAAAAATAGAATTAAACTATTAAATCAATTTATTAATTTTTAAAAATACGATCCATGTGTGCAGGCCGGTCTATATATTTATATACGTCGGCTTAAAATGTAAAACTGGCTTAAAAAAGTGAATGCCAATGCACGTGCCCAGTGTCAAGTGGAAAATCGTTGTTTTCAAAGAGTGTAAAAAATATGAACAATTTTTCTGATGAAAATGCAGCAGCATGTGTTTATAGTATATATTGGGTGTGTGTGTGTGCAAGTGTGTGTGTGTGCGTGGAGTGTCAGCTGTTTATGATGCGTTTACGACACGTCACAGGACACGCACACGCGACGGCATAGCATACAAACAGCAACAGGGGGCTGCAAAGGGAGCTGAGGTAACAACAACAGCAACAACAGCAACAACAACAACATCAACAGTGGCAACAGCATCGTTAAAGGCGCCCCGACGTAGGGCCCACAAGCTCGTAAAACAAACGGGTCCCAGGCTAAAATAATAGTGCGGCCGATTGTTGTTGTTGTTGCTGCTGCTGTTGCTGTTGTGATTGCCAAACACGCAAATTGGGGAACAACAACATTTTTGAGGTCTCCACATTGGGCGCCCGGCGCCGCGCATAATAATAAAAAAATATAAAAAAAAAATAAAATGGAAAGAAAAAAATATAAGAGCAAGAGCAACAAAAAATGAATTTATTTGATTCGTTTGATGCTCGTAAAAATCAATGAAAACATTTTCGAGCAGCCGCTGCCACCTTTGCCAATCTGTCTATAAGGGCTGCCTGCCCCGCTGTCTGCCCCACAGCCCCATAGCCCCACTGCCACACCCACACCTAGCGCCGCCCACAAGCTGCTGCTGCTGTTGTTGTTGTTAGCGTGTAGTTGGTTGTTTTTGGAGCTATTCGAATGAAATGCCGTCGAAAAGTTTTGAGCCAAGTTTCGTATGAAATTTGTAACAGCCTCAAAACAAACTATAAAACTGGAAGTTTGAGTTTCTTTGAAACTGTTTTTAGTTTTTAGCTGTTGTTGTTGTTGCTGTTGTTGGCTTTTTTATGTTGTTGGCTGAAAGGAATGTGTTTGAAGCCAGTTAATTGGATTAACACTAAAGATGCGTATGTGTGTGTGTGAGTGCGTGTGTGTGTGTGGGTGTGTGTGTGTGTGTGTGAGAAACGAAATTCGATTTATGGACGAAATGATTTAATTGCCAAAATGCCATAGAACTGCAGCTGACAATAGGTTTGTTGGGGGCCATTTCTGTGTTCATTTGAAGATTTGGGCTAAAAGAGCGTTTTTCGAAAGCGCTTGAAACAGTTAAAATTACGTGAGTGGAGTTAACTTTTCTAACTTTCGACGGAATCAATTTCCCAAAATGGTCAAAATGGCTCGAATCCCCAGGGTTAGTGAACGGATTAGCCATTGTCTAGTCCAAAGGCCTTAATAGTTGCCAGTGGTATTCAATAAATAATAATAACAATAAATGAAAATCTGTAAAGATTTGAACCGAAGCAAAGGTTCGAACTGTGATCCCGCCAATATTGTTGCTCCTGCAGTCTAAGCTTTAAGGAACTTATCAGGTGAATAAAAGCCAAGTTTAATCAAAAGAATTGCGTCCGTAGATTAAATAGATACAAATGTTGATGTGCAAATGATGTTAGCCTCATGATATTTGGCTGGTTCGCGGTCTGAAATTACACGTATTTTGCGTGGAGCTCACCTTGTTGTCAGCTTTCACGTTTTTTGCTGTAATTAATTGAAGTGGCCAAGGCGAAATTAGTGGAAAAGGACGACCCCATGCTTTTGACTCAAGTGAATCAAAGTTCAACCAGCTTGTCTGGTAATTTGATCAGCTACTTTGCTATTGTGTCTGTTGTTGCTGTCGTTGTTGTTGTCGTTGTCGTTGTTGCTGCCGCTGGTTGCTTTTGTTTTAAGGACATAACACATTTTTCCACATTGTCGAGCTTTGTCGCAGGGATAATAAGTTAGGTAGCCGAACGGTAAGGTCAGGTAAGATTGGGGCTTCACACAATTGGCTTTGGTATTGGCTTTGCCTTTGCCTTTGGCTTTGGCTTTGGCCTTTTGCATATGGGAATCGGAATCCCAGCAAATGTAAACGTGGCTCAAGTTGCCTGCCACACACACATACACACACATGTGTGTGTTCGTGCGAGTGTGTGTGTGTGCAGCGAAATAAAATTAGCTCAATGAGCATTTGTGCAATCAAGTGATTTTAAACAACAAAAATTGGGGGGGACTGTAATCGAAGTTGAGCAGCAGCAACCCTCGGAGCCTCGAAAGGGTTGTTCCCGGGCTGTGGCAAATAAATTTCACACATATTTGCGCACTCACATGCACAACACATGTGCGTGTGCGTGTGTGTGTGTGTGTGTGTGTGTGTGCAGTCAATAACTTTTGCTACAAGGTCGTCATCGTCTTGGTTGATTGTACAGAAAGGAATAAAACGAGTGCCCCCAGCCCCGGTTTCGATGGGTACTGCGACCATATGAAAATGCCGTGTTATGTATGCTTAATTTTGTCGAGCGCCCATTTAGGGGGCGGTGCGGGGGTTGGAGTTATCTGCATGTAAACAGGCGCAGGACATTGCCGACATTGTCCTTGCACGTGACTCATGCGGCAGCTTTGTGCTCACGGTCCTTGTTTGAACAAAAGGGTTGCCCGCTTGCCTCTGCCGTGGGTCTTCACACACACGCACACACACACACAGACACACACATACGGAGCATATTGGTTTCTTGTAGTTGTGGGACTTCAGAATTTGGTTGCCCGGACGATTATTGCAGCACAGATCATTGGACAACAATTGTAAATTGATTAGAGCGACAAACTTGGCCATTTGATTCGGTATCAAATTGCAGACCTGAGCAAACACAGTGTTCTTTTCGCCACCCTCATGAGTCATGCCTTGCTGAACTAGTTCCCTAACTGAGCGGTCGATTTTGTTGGTTCCTTGTCCATGCAAACAGTTGGTTACGTTTGTTACTTCAAATATTGTGTATACATTATTTAACTAGTTCAATTTTGTGAACTAAAATTCAGTTAAACGTCAAATTTAACTTGAAAACTAGATCAAAAAAGTCGACTAGTTCTCTTGGAAGAAACTAAGCTAAACTAGACCAAATAAGTTGGCTATTTAAGTCCAAATCTGGAACTAGTTCTCTTGTAGATAAACTTGGATATTCTTTTAGGCTTGACATTCTTATGAACCAGTTCAAATGGCAGCTGCAGAAGAGCTGTGCTTCCTCTTGAGTTCCTGAAGTGACTTTAAAGTGACTTTAAATTTGGGTTCATATTTGGACTTTCGCCTAGAACACACACACGCACGCACACACACAGGCCTACATGCTGAGATTTGCCATGCCTAATGCATAACTTCATAATCATGTTTATGATCATTATTATGTTTATTATCATCGCGGGTTACTTTCATTGCGTCGTTGCCTTTGCTTTCTTTAGACATTTTTGTCAATTCGCTGTGAACTCGCATCATTTGCAAGCAACGCGACCTGAAGCTGAATTGTTAAGGACCAAGGGCTGGGGAAAAAGGCGAAAAGGGGGAAAAAGGGGAAAATGTGGCAACAACGTTAGTCGCATTTGCTACAACACGATTTCCCTTAACTGCCATGGTTTTTCTTCTCTCGCACAGCGTCTGGTTGAGCACAGCCGAAAAGGTAACCCGCACCACAGACTACACACGCACACACGCACACACGCAAACACACACACACACACACATATGTATATATTCTTATTTATTTCTATTTTTATGTGTCACACACGCCAAAGGAGCCACGCATTTTATTTTGCTGCGCATTTTCACTCCTTTTTTTTTGCTGCCACCCAACTCTGGCTCCGGTTCCACAGTCTAGTTCACCTTCAACTTTTTCAGCTCGTCCTTTCAGCTCCTTTGGCATTTTGCGCGCGGCACGACATTCTCCCAATTGTGTTATAAATTCAAAAATGAATAACGCACGTTTGCCTGTGGTTTAAAATTCTATTTCATTTTATTGCCATTGCCTGTGCCTTGTCACCTCCTGCCCCTGCCGGGCTGGCGGGCAGTCGGGCAGGTGGATCTAGTTCAGGCTCTAGTATGGCATGCTGCTGGCGTATTATTTTTTTTTTTTTTTTTGGCTTGGCATTTGGCTTGGTTTCTTTTATGAAAGGCTTTCACTTTTTCAACAGTCAACTGTATTTTATTCCATCTTTTTGGCTAAAATGACACACTTTTAGTCTCTTGTTTTCTTTCGTTTTCCAACACTCGCTCAATTAAAACATTTTTGCTCTGACATTGTGCAACTTGGCTTTGCCCTCATCCAAAAAACAAAATGGAAAATGAAAAAAAACACCAAAAACTGAGACTGTGACTCGAACTCACGAGACCTCGACTCGGACTTTGTGGCAGCTCTCCGTCCTCCTCCCCTTCCCTACCCTCCCCTCCTTCGCCCAGCGTTGCACTGCCAGCTGCCTCATATGTACATACATACATATATCAAAAGGCAGAGCAGAGTTGCCTTTTTTTTGTGTGGCAAGCTCTTTTTTTTTTGGTTTTTTAAAAGCTGCTTAAAGAGTTTCTACTGCCTGCCCTGTGTAGATCGGAACGTGCATTCTGCGGTCTGCTCTGACATTTTTTATGAGCTTTACTCGGCTTCTTATTTTGTGGATTTATTTTCGCCCCGAAAAAATTTATTAGTCCAACGCGGCTCAATGTCTCACTGGCTTATTATTTATACATTTTTCTCTCTCTCTCTCCTCGTCTTTTAAGTGGACCGCAAAGATAGTGCGCAGTCGGTAAATGTGTCACTGGTGAAATGACAGCAAACAGTTGGCGAACTAGTTCCAAAATCTGCTCCAAAATGTTGGCAATTATTTACTGCTAAACGGCAGCACTGAAAAACTGTTCCCCTACGTACTATTTTCTGGATTACATTTGTTTTTTTACATGCGAAAGCTGTTTTGTGAAAGTGAAAGGCAGAAAGTCCTGTATGGGCACAAAGTGAGCCAACGTGGTGAACTTGTTCCAAGGAACTACTGTCTTTTTAATTTACATAATATGCTTTTTAGTTTTGTTTAGTTTAAGGTATTGTTAACTCCTTGGAGTACGACTGAGATGTTGATGAAAGGATTAATTTCGAGAGATATGTCGAGACAAACATAGAAATATATGTAAATATAAATATGTGCTATTATCAAGATAGATACGATAAGCAAGCACTGTGAATAAAATATTGAAAATAATTTTAAATATATATATATAAAATGAGTATAAATATAAATATGTATATAATATCGAGTTACTTCATGTGAGCTGTCTCACTGAGATCTCTATCCAATCTTTCTCTCTCTCTCTCTCTCTCTCTCTCAATATATATAATATATATATTTATATACAATGTATATAGATTTACTATGTCGATGCAATCGCTATCTCGATGCAATCACTGTTTTGTCTAATTTCTGACTATACCAATCTGAAAGTGGCATAATTATGCGTAACTTATGTTTATGGTTATCCATGACATTTAAATGGGCATCAATTGTGTTGAAAGTGCACTCGCATTGCGATTGCGTTTGGGTTTGCGTTTGCGTTTGCAATGGCCAACTGTCAAGCACAACGATAACAATAACACAAATATCAATCACGAATTCCAGTTGGGGATTCAATTAGGCATTCAGATATCGAAAACTAATTGAGATGAACTTTGACATGCATTCAATTAGGTATGGATTTCGCCAGTTGGTTCCAGACAAGCCAAAAATTTGACTTTAAAATATCAAATCCAAGATACGTACGTGTGTGTGTGTGTGTGTGTGACATTGGCAGGCACTGTATAGTTAGTATGTCGTATTTATATAACTCAATTTCTTACGCTTGATGAAACATTTGCATTCAACATGCAAATTTTACTTTGATGAGTTTTTCCTTTTTTCTGCTGCTGCCTGCTGCTGCTGCCTGCTGCTTATTATTCCCTTTCATAGTGTATGCCAAAAGTGTACGCATGCTAATTAAATTGTTTTCCCAATGTACTCACTCTCTCTTTCTTTCTCTTTTTCTCTCCCTCTCTCAACTATGATTACAGCATTTCCATATTTATAAACAGCCAAGCCGGGCGCACTTTGAACTGAAAATTTGGAAACTCAGCTTTTCTCCACTTGCTGGTAAGTTATGGAATATGCTTTAAAAAAGAACTGTCCATATATGGGCGATTATCTTATAGCTATGTGGGTGTCTGTGCTTGTGTGTGTGTGCACTTTGTTTATTTTACCGTTTTATCAAAGAACATCACAACAACAACAACAACAATAACAGCAACAACATCAGAAACTTATTGGAATTTAAAAATGTCAGCATTGACATGCGATGAAAGCGTTGTCAGTTTCGATATACCCGCTGCCCCTCATCACAGCCAGCAGCAGCAGCAGCAACAACAACAACAACATTTGGATAAAGGGCCCTCTGTTTTTATATCAGTTTTATTGCGTTTTATGTCGCAGCAAAGTCAACCAAAAATCGGCTTAAAAATTCGAGAGCAACAATCCAAAAGATGCGTATCATGTGGCTTTTATGCGGCTGCCGCTAGCGTAAGGCATGCCCCGCATTCCCCACTAAACTCCACCTCATGCCACCGCTCTCCTCCACTAGCTCCCGCTCCCTCTCCCTCCCTCTCTCTCTCTCTTTCGTTTCAGCTCAAGATTTTCATTTTCTATTTGATAAAGTGTCGCTGGACAAAAGTTGAGAAGCTGCAAGCGTTTTTCCTCGTAACGTTTGCCCATGCTCCCTTTCTCGCTCCCTCTCGCTCCCTTTCTCTCTCCCGCTCTCACTTGAGATACGCATCTCAGCAGCTTGTTCTGCGAGTGTGTGTGTGTGTGGCATTTTATTGTCATTGTGGCTTTTTGGGGCTCGGTGACTTTTTATTATTATATTTTTTTTTGGGTCTCTCTTTTGTTAGGCCCAAGTAAATCAGTCAGCGACGGCGGCCGCATCGGCCAAAGATACAGATACATTTACAGATACAGATGCAGATACAAATGTATTCGTAATTGCGTGCAGGCCGTGCAGCTGCCTCGACGACGTCGTTTTGTTTATGATTTGTCAAGATTTTAATCCCCGAAAATGTGTTTTAAATTGCAGCGCCTACGATAAGAATTGGGGCAGGGGCAGGGGCAGGGGCATGGGCCAGGGCTGCGAAGATGGAGTCAACGCAAAACGCATCACAAACTGAGAAAAAAAAGAGACTGAAAATAAAACCTGAAATGTTGGCCAAGTAAAAGAGTTGCTTGTTTAGAGCAGTGTGCGGGCGGGGCGGGGAAGGGAGGGGTGGGGCAACGGGGCAGACATATGGCGTCCATAATTCGAAAGAAAGACGAACTGGCTGCGTGGGGAGTGCTAATAAATTCACCTTTTACCACAAAATATTGCCAACATTTGCAAAAGACAAACAGCTAAGCCCGGTACACACACACACACTCATGTACACACACACAGTCTTGTGTGTTTCTGTAATGTGTGGGCGGCATGGCAGCATAAATCTATCTCCTGTAACTGCACCCACTCCCCCGTTCCCGCAGCCCTCGCTGCCCTGCTCGCTGACTTCTGATTGAGCAAAAGCTCCGACAACGTCGTCTGCCCGTCCGTGCGTTGCCCCCTCCCCCCACACGCCTGCCCCCCGTCCGTTTGTCCGTCTGTCTGGGTGTTGATTTTTGTCAACCTAATACATAGCGCAAACAAAATTTGTGTTGGCATTTGGTTAGATTTGCCATTGCTTTGGTTTTTCCTCTCTTTTTCTTTTTTTTTTATCCATTTTGCTTGTTCAAGGGAAAGCTGTAGGAGGGACACGAGCAAAAAATTGTGTGCGTGTGTGTGTGTGTGTGTGAGTGTGTGGGTGCGGAGCATTAGACTTGATACCAGCTAAACAAGAAGAATAATACGAGAAATACCAAAGTGTTGCAAAAGGATTGTTTTCTTCTGTAAGAGGAGCCTATTAGGCAAGTGCTTGTACGGACTGTGAGCAAACGCAAAAGAGACGACAAACGGTTATGCGAATCATATTATAGATAAAATATATCTGAAGTAAACGTAAGAGTAAAAGAAGAAAATATTTATCTCAGAGAAGGAATACTCAATAAGTAAAATGGTTCTCATTCCCGACTTGGAGATACCCCGTAGCTACTTCTATCTAAAACGCAATCGCGCCCTTTCCAAGATTTAAATCAAATCTGATCTTTACGTGCCAAAGAAGCACCTTTTTCATGCTCTTTGCCCACTTACAATGGGTTCAGGCTATAGTTGAGAAAAGGGTTTTGATCACATCAATTCATTTTTGAAAAAAAAAATACAACTGCAACAATTATATCAATAGATCAAACACGTGGTCTGCCAATGACACCACACGTATTTTTAAATAACTTCTACAGTTATAAACCGAAATATTATGAAACTTGCCGCAGTGGATCTTCATGTGCTATAGAATATTCGCATATTCGCAATGATGCCAAATTCTTAAAATTGTGTCTGCAGTGTTATTTGATTTATTTGCTTTTGGTAATCTAAAGAATAAAATAGATTTGATCTGGATAGCCTGTACGAGAAAGCTAATCCCAAATTAAGGCCTACGCTATATTTATGGGTTGAAATGGGGAGCTCTGAGCTCTTATGATGACAAAAATATTTCCATATATTGCAAATAGTGTGTATATTCAATATTATTGCTCTTCATGTAAAAACTTTATAAAATGCATTACATTTAGTCAAATGTAAAGCTAAATTAAAAAAAAAAACTATCAAAGTTTGCTTCGAATAGCCTTCATCTTATATAGCCTCACATCTGTATATTGTATGCAGCGTACGGTATTTGCATTTAAAGTTATATTTATATTTTCCGACTTTTAGTATGGGATAGCATTCATTCATTTATTCAACTGAGCCATTCACTCATTCAATGTTGTTGGTAGAACAAACTTGTGTGCTCGAAAATATAACGAAATAAAATATAAAACATTGCCCGAATTTCGCTTTCATTAATTAATTGTTTCGCTATTGCTGTTGTTGTTGCCGTTGTTGTTGACTCTGGCACATTCCATGTATCAGCTGTTTCGCGTTGCCAAAACTTCCACTCGAGCGAGCCACTTGCAGCTAGAGTGGCCCCAACAAGTGCAGCAACAGCAACAGCTACCGCTTCACGCGATGTATGTTAATTAAAGTCATTATGTAGAGGATGCCTGCTGGGAGCTGGATGCAGGCGGAAGGCAGCAGGCGGCAGGCAGCAGGCAGCTGCTAGGTGGCATGCCACTAATGAAATGCCTCTGCCTGTGGCACCGCTGCGATCCTTGTTATGGCCTGCATTACGGCTGCAGCTTCAATTGGTCGGCCAAATTGGCCAATTTTCATATGCATGATGCGATAGGGATAGGGCTCAAGGCGAATGGGAAAGCTGTCATGAATGAATGAATGAATGAATGAATGAGCAGCCTGTTTGAATGGGCGACTGCATGAATGAGTGCGTGAATGAATGAGAGCCATCGTCGCTTCGCGTTGACAACAATGAAATTTTCGGGCCATAGAAGCTTCAATGGGATGGTGGGGTACGGTGGGGGTGTGGTGGAGGTGCTGCGTGTGCCACGTGGCAGCAGAAGGCATTGTCTGACCCAACGAAACATGCCACATGCCGCATGCCGCACAGCAACTGTGCAGCAGCGAATTGAAGCATGCGTTTGGGCTTTTGATTTTTGAGCGCGTTCGTCTTCTAATGATGTACAACATGCACAAAATGTGTTAATGAGCCGCACGCTCGCTGACAAGCAGCAGGGAGAGAGAGCGAGAGAGCGAGAGGGGGCAGAACGCAAGAATGAGGTGGCAGCAACTGTGCTTAGCTAATGAGTTCTCCCTTTGCCAAACCTGTTGCGCTTGTTACCACTCCTGTTCCTCGTTGGGTTAAGCTTTCCACATAGATCTCGACACACGGCAATTGCATCGGCAATTTGCAGCAATTTGCTTAGCTGCAACTGTGGCTTCATGTATCCATACAAGCAACAAGATACTAGCTACGAGTAGATACACAAATGCACACAGCTGCTGCTGCTGCTGCAGCAGAAATACAAACAGAAAATGAAGAAAAATAACACAACTTCAAATCAAAGACATAGCCTTGGCTAAATTGCTTCGCCCAGACGCCCACACACAACCCACACAACCACACGGCGGCGGGCAGTGGGTGGGCTGGTGGGCTGGTGAGCTGGTGTCTGGCAATCAGGCCAAGTCTGAATAAAAAATGAGCACCAGAGCGAGTCCATGCACGTCCAGCTGAGCCCAGTCAAGTGAGTCGCTAGATAATCGATTCAAATCAATCGATAATTGGAATATCAAAATTATTATTGCTATTAAAATAACAATATGGGTAAAGCCAATTAAATATCTGCACGAACGCGTCGTTAGTAGTATTTTCTATCGAGCCTTTTCTATATTTAGTTCGATCCACATTTGACAGAGATGACATATAGAGTATATATATTTCAAATTTCTGTCTTCTGCCATTTACACAACTCTAATATACGCACTTTTCAAGAGTTTTAATGGGTACGAGGCTTACAAATATGACAACGAAAATGAGAAGCAAGGAGACTAAACAAATACAATTAAGTTTTAGTAATGAGGATATAATTAAATAAAAAACAGTAATATTTGCACTCTGAATTATAATGAATTATAATGAACTTGAATTTAAGAATTACATAAAAGAATAAATGCCAATTCGCAGAATAAATTAACATTCACTGCGCTGAAAACTATTATAATAAAAACGTATTTAATAAATATCGCCTGACAATGCGATTCTTATTCAAATTAAGAAAAAACGTATATTTCAAATACTGCCCTACTATCCAATTTACACGAACTATGCATTTCTCAACATCGCCTTACTATGCGATTCTCAGGAAAGCGAAAATAACGTAATCTTTAAAGATCGCCCTACTATGCGATTCTCATGGATTCAAGTAGAAATTTCAGACTTTAATGCGTTGTGTTGGCAATCTTGTTCTTGTGTGTGTGTACGTGTGTATATACATATGTGTGCATTCAATTCTCTTCCGCAATATGCAGCAGAAAGTGTATAAGTTTTTAAATTTTTTAATTGCGCTTAGTTTTGAAGACTTTTTCTGATGGCAGCTGCCGAAGGACAATCATAGCAAAAGTTAAATAAATATTCCCTTTAAATAAATACTGCTTATTGGCTATGCGAGCTGGCACTTCAAATGTGTGTTGCAAGGCGCCAGGCAAAAATAAATTTTCCACAGGCATCTCAATTATCCATGCCACGACATGTACTATGCAAACATTTATATATATATATATATATATATATATATGTAATATGTATATATACATATTAGGGCAATGTTTTTAGTATTTTAATTGAAAAAAATCATTTAACTGTGTAGTTGCAACCATTTCCAGCGCGTTATATCACTTAGTTTGAACTCTTTTTGATGTTGCTGTTTTTTTAATCTTCAACATGGCCAAACTCAATCAGCCAAATCAAAATGTTGCCTGCAAATAAACGCCAATTGTTGTTGCAGTTGTTGCAGTTGCTGCCGCTGTTGTTGTGGCAGGCGCCCATAGACGACCACAAACAACTCGTTAAAATTTGCATGTGAAATGCAATCGCCTAAAACTGGAAAATAGGCAAAACAAAAAGACAAAAAAAATGATGTAAAAAAATCCAAAATATTGCTGAAAAAAAAGTCGAATAGATGTAGCAAATACGCGCGCACGCAGTCGGCCACACAAAACTTTGCGAGTGTTGCAACATCGCAGGGAATGGGGCATGGGGATGAGCAGTGGGCGCGGCTGCTTTGGGGGAGGTGGCTCCAGTGAGCCAAAGGGCTAGACAGCTGCTGCTGCTGCTGCTGATGCTGCTGTGTGGCCAGAGCAGTAATAAAAACAACTAAACAACATTTTTGGCCATGCCACACGGCTATCAATTTGATATATCAATCAGCGTGGGAGAAAAATGATTGCCAGTTGCTTGTTGTTGTTTGTAGTTCGTTATTGCTGAGCATTGAAATCGAAATGCCCAAAAAAGAACACCAAAGAAGGGCTACTCACAGCATGCCGCCAATTAAATACACTATTTCATAGCCAGAACTGCCAAAGTCCAATTCCTAACCGATTGTTCCCAAGGAGACATTATGATACACAAGTTCGAAAGTATGATTCAAGTAATGCCAGAGTTTGGTTTAAGTGAGCGATCCTTCCTATGTAGGCTGTTTGATATACTTTTCCGATCCGGCAGGTTTCGACAGAGACTCCAATCTATGCCAAGGTTCATTAAGACTGAGATACCAGCTTGCATAGCAAAACTGATTTTTTGCCAATCAAAAGAATATGTACACTTTGTGTATTTCGTAACCATCTGCATCTATGTGCTACACGCTTCATGCCTATGCTGTAATACCCTCGGTTAGGGTATTAAAAGAAAAACAAATAATAATGAACCAAAAAGAAAAAAGAAAAGGGACTAACAATAACAAGAAATCTGTGGCGAGTGCAACATTCAGTTGAGCTGCAAGAACTCAATAAAAAGAGAAGCAAATTGCAGCGAATTTCAATTGCCTGGGCGGCATTTGCAACTTGGCCTTGGGGCAAGTTCTGTGCGGCTGCCTCAAGGATTAGCTGCTGTGGCTGGACGGATCGCTGGTTGCAATGCCACTGGCTCATAAAGGGGATCTGCGCCCAGTGCTCTGATTGATTTATGGCCACGCTCATAAAAGTGGGCGGCCAGCGGGTAAAGGGATTAACAGCGGGTGGGTGCGGACCAATGCGAAGATAGAACGGATCTCAGTTTCGGCTCTGCTATCAGTCACACACGCACGGAGAGAAGAATGAAATGAAGAGTGTGCGCTGTCTGGTCAGCGGAGCAACGACTGCCGGTTACCCTGTAAACAGCTCAACGAAAGAAAAGCTCAAGCCATGTGCAAAGAATACAACTGGGGAAGTATGTATCTTAAAATGTATATTTCTATTATTCAAATCCTATCTAAATTGTGGCTTGCAAGTGTAAATTCGTTCAAATCATTCAACAAGTTCGATAGTCGATAGTTTTCAGCGGCAATGCTATCGATAGTTTTAAATACTTCGACTTTCCAATTAATTTTAAGTCAGCTACTTTTAAATTTAAATACAGACACACACATAAGTATTGGCACAGCAAGCATTTTCTACTTTGCAACCATTTTGCGTCCGTTTTTGGTTTTGTATATTTCATATATTTGCCTTAATTATCTATACTTACAATGGCAAATTAGTTTATCGATAACAGAGACATTGTTCTCGATAGGCTTTAAATATATTTAAATATTTCTTATTATTTGAGTGTTGTTAGGCTTCAGTTCTCTTTTTATTATTATAATTTATTAGGATAAAGTTGGAAACTGCTGCAGCTTTAATTTACAATCTTCATGGCAAGCTACAAATACACCTTAGCTGCTGGCATTCACAGGGTGTAGAAAAACTTTGCCTTCGCTCGTCGCCTGTTAATAGCTTTAATGCTGTTTTATGGCATTCGTCGAGTGGCCAGCTATGGAACTGTGAGCTGGGAACTGGGAACTGCTAGCTGGGAACTGGGAAATGGCATGCCAACGCCAAATGTTTTACATGCGTGTTGTTGTTGTTGTTGCTGTTGTTGTTGCGGCGGCAACAATGTTTTGTTTGGCGGTCGCATAAATAAATTGGGATTGGAGTATTCGCTGGCTCAGTGCCGGCTGCTTCGGTGCCGGAGCAAAGCTCATAATTCCAGCTTTTATTTGTGGGATTTTGGCATGGCATGTCAGTCATGTGTCGCTCTGTTTCTGTTTCTGGTTCTGTTTTGGGCTCCGGCTGTGTGTGTGATGCCCCATCCGTCCCATCCGCCCGCCCGCCCGCATGCGCATTCGTAACGCTTTCAATTCCAACGCTGATTAATGGCTTTGTTTGCTCTCTCTCACTCTTAACTCCCCTTTTTCCCTTTCCCCTTTCAGATGATGCGCTTTGGCAGCGCTTGAGAAACGTCAACGTCATTAGGCAAGCCGATTGCGACTGCGATAGCGATAGCGATAACGATAACGATAACGATACCACCGCGATACTAGCCAGAGCAGCCGACAGCAGCAATATGTATCCAGGCAGCGCTAGCAGCACCAGCACCGCCGCCGCCGCGTCCAAGTTCCAGAATCGCTGCGCCTCGCCACAGTTTGCCAGCTTTGCGCCACCACCGCCGGCAGATTATCCGCCGCCAACATTGCAGCAGCAACCACATCAGCAACAGCAGCCACATCAGCAACAGTTGCAGGCACAGACCACTGCGGTGGCGGTGCACAGCGCACCCGGCCATGGCTCCATGCGGCACATTCAGCGCAATCAGCTTACTATGAGTGGACACGGACACGGACACGGACATGGCCATGGCATGGGCCACGGTCATGGCCATGGACACGGACACGGCCACGGGCTTGGCATGGGCATGGGGATGGCCGGCATTGGACATGGCGCCGCCACGATGGGCCATCATCATGGACACCGCGGCGATCTAATCTTTCCGGACGACATGGACAGCATTGAGTTCTGCATGCCGGCACCGCCCTCGTCCTCCTCAACGTCCTCGCAGCAAAACGGGGAGCTGATGCTGCTCCAAGGCGGCCACGGCGAGCCCTTCACGGAGCGACGACGACGCGGCCACAGTCGCCGCAGCAACCACAAAATGGATGTCGAGCAGCAGGTAAGAAGCGAGCATTAAGCATTAAGCAGAAAAGTTAGCTGAGAAGCAACAGATGTAAATAAAATTAATTGCATTTAAATTTGATGTATGCAAAGAGAAGTGCTCCACAAAATAATAGAAGACGTCCCATTTAAATGTTGGACATCGCCTAAAATTAATAATCTGAATCAATCTAAAAAGCCAATCTCATGTTCTCTTCTACTTGGATCTGCAGGTGAAATGGTCACGCAAGAACATCGCTGCCACAATGGAGCGCTTTGAGCCCACCGCCAACACTCAGTCCTCGTCGTCCACTTCGTCGTTAGACTATGGCTTCGCCGCGGGCGTTATGACGCCCAGCAGCAGCAGTGCCACGCCCTCGCACGGCGCTGGCCTAGCAGCCGGGCTGTCCTCGACGCCCTCGTTGCATGTGGCCTACAATGGAGCCGGTGCTGGAGGGGTCGGTGCTGGTGCTGTAGGTGCTGTGGGTGCAGTGGGTGCAGTGGGTGCTGGTGTGGGCATGGGCGCCGGTGGAGCAGCTGCAGCTGCTGCCGCCGCACCGTTCAATCATGTCTACTCCTACGCCTACTATGAGCCCGGCGCGGCCAAGTGCCATACGAATGTGCCCGCTCAGGGTCAGGGCAACGGGCATCATGGGCCGTCGAAGAGCCCGCCGCGCAACTCGATACGCGCGCTGCTGGCCAAGAGCTTCCGCTCGAAGTCGTCGTCGCACAGCGGCCAGTCGACATCGTCCTCGCCCAGCGCCGAGGAGCGGGACAGGCACACGTACACCACACGCTACGGCACCACCGAGAATCTGTACGAGGAGGTGAGCGATCAGAAGATTCGCAAGGTGCTCTCCGACAACCGCATCGCCACGTCCAGTGCGGGCAACGTCAAGGAGGAGCTGCGTCGCGTCCAGCACAATCATTTCCGTGTGCTCGACGAGCTCAATCTGTCCCTGGAGGCGCTCATTATGCCGCCCACGCCACCGGACATCAGTCCCAGCCATGGCGGACCGGCCAGCGCCAGCTCCAATGATGTGCAGCATGACTCGCTGCCCGCCCCAAGCAACAGCTGCAGCAGTGGCAGCGGCAGCGGCAGCGGCAGTGGCAGCGGCAGCGCCAGTGCCAGTACCAGCGGTGCCGCCGGCAACATATCCTCCGCCCAAGCCAAGAACGTGCTGACCACAAGCCAGCGACCGCGTCGCGGTGGCTTGCTCGGAGGTGCCGCCGCCAGTGCTGCGTCCAACTCGAGCTCAGCCTCGCACGCCAGCCTCGAGAATCTGTCGAGCACCTTGAACAGCATGGAGCTGAAGGATCATGCCCATAGCAGCTGCATCAATCCGGAGTTCGATGAGGGCGACCTGGACAGCGGCTTCAGCGGCAGCGGCAGCAGCAGCGGTGCCAGCTACAATGAGAGCTTGCGCTATTATAAGACGGCCACGCCCACTAGCCATAGTCACAGCCACAGCCACAGTCACAGCCACAGTCATGGCCACTCCGCACACAATCCCAATCTGATGCCCCACAACAACAACAACAACAGCAACAGCAGCAGCAGCAACAACAATAACCATATACACACCAGCACATTGCCGCACAATCTGCGCAGCTGTCGCTCCTCGACAGCCTCCGGCACATCGACATCCAAGAGCAGCATGGCCAGCTGTGGCGAGGATCAGGGCATTGCCGGCATGGGCATGCCAATGGCCATGGGCATGGGTGGCATGGGCGGCATGGGCATGGCCGTGGGCATGAACTCTGGCATGGGCGTGGGCATTAACGCCGCAGCCATGAGCATGGCTGCCATGGAAGGCATGGGTGGCATATCGGGCATATCGGAGACGGCTGGCGGCAGCTCAATGTCGCCCTTCAATTATCCACGCCGCTGCTCGGCGGATCAGCAGCGTGCCTCCGGGCGTTCGATTGCCTCGGCAACTGGTTCCGCAACGGGCCCCTCCATCACAATGGCCACCGGCGCGAAACCCAAAAAGAACTTCTGGACCATGAAACCGTGATGCTACAAAAAGGCCCTGCGTCACATATGCAAGAAATGGAGCATTGTTATGGTGAGTGCTAAGACTATTAATATTAGATATAGGTACAATCTACTTTTTTGCACTGTTCCTAGCTGTGATAGTCCTGTGAACTGGGTTTCAACTAAGCCGGTTCAAACCTAGTACGTCATTTTAATTTTAACTTTTGGCCAAACCTTTAAACACAGACGAATCAAAAGCGCAACGTAGACAACTATAGATAAAAGTCACTAAATGCAGAAACTGAACCAGCGTTTTTCTTTTTTCTTGTAGCCCTGATTCAAATAAAATTATTTTCGATTTGAGAAGATTTCAAATGACCCAGAAAGCTCTAGGAAATACTTAACTATTCGTTAGGTCTGAGAAAGATATTCAAGAACTATTTGAAATAAAATTTAACATTTAAATTGGGCTATAGAGCCTGGGGTAACTCTAGACAGAGCCTGAAGAAACTCTTGGCACTTGCTTGCATTAAAATATATTATTAGAAAGTTCTATATATCGCATAGATGCAGATATCTTTAAGTAAGAGCTCAGATATGCTCAATAAAAAGATGAATATCTCCAGCCCTTTAACGTATATCTGCTGTCAGTTTGTTAGCTAAATCTGATTGCTTGGCTTTTACTAAGTTGCAATGCTGCCATCTATTTTCACTTGGAGCGACCTTTTATATTTTGCTTAAATGTTATCGTTATCGTTATCGTTATCGTAATCGTTATTATTATTATTATTATTTTTTATGTGCCACATCTCGTTTTTTTTTAACGCGCCCTCAGTCACCACCCCGCAGCTTGTTGTCTCTAACTGTTGCAGCATCAATTTCAACTTTTCAACTTTAATCATAATAAATATGCGGCCTGGCCCAGACTCGGGCTCAGGCTCAGGCCCAGGCCCAGGCCTGGGCTTCAGTTCAAATCAACGAGGCACTTCCGCTGCCGCAGTCAGCGTCGCTTTAGCCACTCTCGCATATTCCCAAGATAATAAATTTATTAACAGGCAGCGCGGCAGCTACTGAAGCATCATCATTATCTGCAGCGGGCAGCGGGCAGCGTTCTCCGCCCTCTCTTCGCCGCACAACCCCGAAATGAATCAATTAAAACTGATTGAACTTCATAGATTTGTTTCATTTTTTGTGTGTGTGTGTGTGTGTGATTTTTTTTTTTTTAATTTCACTTGCAACTGAATCTGGGGTAATGCCGGATTCGGACTCGGATCCGGACCGCATCATCTGCCGCTGCTGCTGTGGGCTATGTGGGAACTTGTTTGCACAGCCCGAAGACACACACACACACACACACACACACACGCGGGCATAAACATGCCCCCATTTTCTTGGTCTGCCTCAGGGATTATGAGTGTCATATATGTAAGTGTGTATGTGTGTGTGTGTGTGTGACCGGCCATTAAGGCGCCTGTTGAAATCGAAATCCCAATATCAGCATTTAAAGTCTTACGGCCTAAGATGCAATCCTCTGTGCTCCATACTCAATATGCTATTTTGCCGGCTATCGATTTTCCTCTCGCCCAATTTCTGGCTCGGAATTCCCAATTCAGCGAGCGCACCCCTTGTGAATAATGTGAATAATGCTGTTATTCATTGCATTTTGTTATAAATCTGTCAATTTGCACAATTGTGCGTGTGCTTTGTGCATTCGACAGGGTCGCTGCAGAAGCGAAGCGGACGTTTGCCGTAACCGGGACGCTGACGGGGACGGGGACAGGGACGGGGACAGGGACGGAGACGGAGACGGGGGCGGCTTTGTGGCATGAGGGTGAACCAGACACTCGACACTTGCGTGAGCAGCAGATACGAACGAAGACTCACAGACTCGCAAGAGGCTGATATATTTTTCGGGCTGCATCCGCATTAGCATCCGCATCCGCAAGGCGCACGTTTTCGGGCACCATAAAAAATCTGTTGCAAAATGCGACTCTGTTGTTGCTGCTGCTGCCGTTGTTGTTGTGCGTGTGTTGATTTATAGTCGCAATTGGGCTGAGGCGCAACTAATTTGCCTCGAGTGCTAAGTAGCATGCGAAACAGGGAGACGACAGCCAAAAGCATGTGAGTGCAGCACCACATGTGTGTACGTGTGTGTGAGTGTGTGTGTGTGTGTGTGTGAGTGTGTGTGTGAGTGTGTGTGTGAGTGAGCGTGTGGGAGGATGGGTGGGTGCTTGTGAAGTGTAAGAAACTTGTGGTAATAGTTAAGCGCGATAGAGATACATATTTTTACGCAGCGCGTAATACTCATCGAGTCATACTCAAAAAAATACTCATTTGTGTGGTTGTGCCTGTGCAAGTGTGTGTGTGTGAAAAAGAGGCCTGTGAAATGGCAAACTGTATTGAGAATCAATTCAATTCACTTTGGATTAAATTGATATGCATTTAACGCGCAATACTTATCGAGTCATACTCATAAAGTACTTATTCGAATGAGTGTGTGGGCAAGCGAGAGTGGTTGGCTGTGAGCTTGTGCAATGGGAATTCGATTTTTTTTAATTAAGCTTACTCTAGTGATATTTCCATTAACATATCGCAGTAAATACATCGATACTCATAAAGTACTCATTTGATTAACACTCAAGCGCTCAAGCATGTGTGCGTTAAATAATGTTGACTTTATTGCAATAGAGTCCGGTATAGCTTACATAAATTAAAATGCATATTACTTGCAACACCTACCGAGCCTTACTCATAAAATACTCATTTTGCAACACTTTTGGTTGGCTTGCAATCTATCAATTGTTATGCGCATTCACTTGCATTCACTGCATTCGTGCGCTGTTAATTGAATATTCAATATCCAACACAACTACGCTCTCATACATTATTCACTTGGTTTGAGTCCATGCGAGCATCGCGAATGCGCCCAGTATGATCTTTCATATTCAAGTGCATTCATTTTGCAACGAAATGTGAATGATTCTCATTCACATGCCACTGGCCGCAGGAGCACGGGCACAGGATGCGCACATGTGTGTACTTCATTCCCCTCCTCACTTGCGCATTTTTTTTTATGTCTAATCCAGCTTAACTTGATCTGAAAACGATTTGTGTACATTTTGACAGCAGTTGTCGAATGTTTCACTCAATCTCAATCTTTCTCCCTCTCTCTCTGTCTCTCTCTCTCCGGCTGACTTTCTTTTTTTAACTTTTGTGCCGTTCGGCAACCCTGACGACCCACAAGCCGCGCGGCTCACTTGAAAATCGCTTAAATGTTGCCAAATCGCTCGTAACCAGCAACAATAACAGCAACAACAACAACAACAACAACAACAACAACAATGAAAGAGGCTAATAAAGCAAAACAGCAATTGGGGGCGAAGGCAGTGAGAAAGAGAGAAAGCGAAGAGGAGCAGCCAAAAAGGCAACTCAAATGAAATCAGAGCCACATCAAATGCCAAACGTTCGCAAATATGAAAATGGATTTCAAATGGATTTGAATGGACTTGGAGCAGCACTCCTCCAGCCACAGACCCAGACCCAGACCCAGAATGAGTCGGAGCCGGACACTGGCGGACATATGCGGCATTTAAGGGGCCACATATGCAGCAAATCGGACGTAAACATTCACTTAGCCATAATAAAAGAAATGAGAAAGAAAATGAATGGCAAAGCATTTCGATTGCAGCGGGAATAAAATGGCAACAACAACAACAACAACAACAAAAGCACTTGTTTAAATTTGTCAGTTTGTAGTTTTCAAATACTCTTTTTTGCAACAGGGGTACTCTGATTTTCTCACCTAATCTCACATATTCTAGGCTTCTCCTAATGCGAACCAAACAGAAACCTGAGCTAGATAACATTAGATGAACAGAGAACAGTCGAAACTGAACTGAATCATATTCAAAGAAAAACATATTTTGTTTTATAAAAATAAAAATTATATATATACATATATAATATATAATTATAATTAAGTGAATGCTGAAAAACGAAACTAACGAGTTCAGTTTGGGTTTGGTTTGGGCTTCGGTTCATGACAATTTTATGTTATATTAAAGCACTCAAATTGACGCATATATTAGGTGAGGGTATTGAATATTCGCCAAACTAAAGTTAAACGTTTGGTCAGGTCCGTTTTTCTATTGCTGTTTTGTTTGCCAAATTCGACGCACAAGTTGCCAGTTTCGATAAGCAGCTCGAGGCATGCAGCGATTGTTGGAAATATTCGAAGCTAGATCTGGAGCTGGAGCTGGCGACTCTAGAGTCTTGTCTGGCTGGCGAGATTTAGCCATGCTGATTAAAATTGAATGATGGCCAGAAGGACAGCGACAGCGACAGCGACAGCGAGTGACATAGAAATTGCTATGGCTAAAGTGAGCGCAGATCCACAAAAACTGGCACTGGCCAAGCAAGAGCGGGGTGGGACGAGGGCGAGGGGATGGGGAGGGGGTGGGGGAGGGAGGCATGTGATTGGTATTGGGCTTGGTTTAGTTTGGTTTGGGCAATGGCCGTCATGCCCTTCAACAATTACACACAAGCATACACACACACACACGCCCAAAGTAACGAAAAAAGAAACCTTAACCCACTGATGGCGCCCGAAACGAAGCCGGAGACATAACATAATAAATTTGCAGACAAGGCAGCGCTTCGCTATCGACACAGTGGTTCCAGGGTCAGCAAACAATTGGCAGCATGTGTGAGATTTTACTAAGTATATCACTTTTATATGCTTACGAATAGCCACAGCTCGATGGGAGGATATTGTTCATAAATATATATAAATATATAAAATACGATTACTTGTGCTTGCATTTTTTCATGGTCTGGAACCAGTGTGCACTGGCAGGGCGCCAAGAGCCCAGACGGAATGGGAACTCGCTGGAGCAAGGACACGTTGCTGGGCCGTGAAGAAATGGGGTTGGGGTGAAAGCGGACAATGGCAATGGCGTAGCGCAATAACACGAGGGTGGCTCAACGGTGGCTCAGCGCTTGGTGGTTGCTGCTGCTGCTGTTGCTGTTGCTGCTGTTGCTGTTGGCGTGACATTGTCAGCCTTGGACTGGAACTGCGCCTGTTCTGGGGGTTGTCTGCAAATCACCCACCATTTGCTGAAGTTGCCGTTGTTGCTGTTGTTGTGGTTTTCGAAACTGCGTCGTCTGCGGGCGCAAGAAAAACTGTAGTAAATAATTCTTTAAAGATTTAGAGACACTTGGAGAACTGGAGAACTGGAGAACAGATGCGTTGCCAGCAATTGCAAATTTTTATGAGATATACCCCGAGACAGAGACAGCGGCAGAGCCAGCGGCTGAGCAGACCTGCTGCCGTCGGCACGAGGGGGTGGCTGCCGGCGGCGAGTCAGCGCGTGCTTGGCGCTGCTTTTTAGCTATTTTTGTCAGCAAGCGTCGCCATAAGCGGGCCACATATCAAGATTAATTTTTTCCAAGATAATAAATTCAATGCAGATTAAATGGCAGACCATTAAATTATCGGCAGCAAACTCGACTGTGAGATGCCCGCCAAGTGGAGCGGGGCTGAGGGTTAGTGTGTGTGTGTGTGTAGTGCACTGTAATTATGCTCAAGCTTAAGCGAGATATTCGTAAGTGAATCGAACATTGAAATCAGTTAAGATGCTCATAAATAAAATGAGTCAAAGCAAACTCGAATAAAGACATTGAGCTACAAGAGCAGCTTTTCATATCTATGGAGAATGAAAAGAGAAAGCAGAATTGCATATAGCATACTTTTGGGAATTGTCGAAAGGTGCTGGGATTGACTCGACTCGAAAGTGGGCGAAAGTGGAGCCGTGAACATGGCTGAAAAGTCTCTGTTTTAATCGCCTGCTACGTTTTTTGCTTCTCGGCAACTAGTTTCAATACAAAGCACAAAGGCAGATATTGTCTAGCTCTTTTGCAGCAGTTCGCAATGAACTAGTTCCGGGAAACCCAAATTCTAGCGCTTGATGAACAGCATCTTGGTTGGCTTCGCAGCCAAGCTGGCTTTTCAACATAGAAAGGCATGAAAAGCGGACCGAACCGAACCGAACCAAATGGCGAATAGTTGGCGCACAACAAACAAAACGAGTCCGGCGCGGAGCAGACACATCAATTACGGCTCGTTTGGCTGTGGCAGAGGCAAGTTCACAATTTTTGGGGCAGCTGCAATCGAACGTCGCTTTTGCAGTGTGTGTGCGTGTGTGCGAGTGTACGAGTGTGTGTGTGTGTGTGTCGTTTGTCGCGCTTTTAGAAAAAGTAACAAAGCAACAAGAAAAAAAGAAGTAAAAGCCAGCGTTAAATGCAAACGACAGCAACAACTCGCAAAAGTTAAAAACAAAAGCGACAAACTCTGCCTCCAACCACGCCCCAACGAGCGCCACAGCAGGCCCTTAGTCGCCCCGCTCAGCTTGCTGCAGCCCCCCCGCCCCCCTCCCACAGGCCTTTTGCTATCGGGCCCATCAATCAGGCCGCGGCAAAGCAACTCAAAGTCAATTTTTTGGCAAACAAACAAAACGATTGACGAGATATCGAAGCAGCAGCACAAACAGAGCAGCACACCACAGACAGTGCCACAGCTAGTGGCACATTCACAGAGAGAGAGAGAGAGATAGATAGAGAGAGAGGGAGAGAGAGAGAGCAGGAGAGCAGTTACCGTTGGAGCCGCAGCCAGCTACGCTTAATCAACGTTTGATGGAAAAATGTCAAATGACCGGCTGATTGGAAAGCCGCGCGCAAAACGCGCCCAAATCGCGTGCGCTTTTAATGAGATGAGATTTGCAGCATTGACAAATGTTGTGGCAAAGGTGGTTAAGGGTAGCAGCGGAATGGTCTGAGCCAAGGGGGGGGGGGGAAGGGAAGCTCAATGCAGCGATAGAGCTGGTCAATGTGAGCCGCACAATCAGTTTCCGGTTCCGCTGCAGCCGCACACTGGCGGCCATTTTGTTGCTGTCGAGCTAATAAAACAGCGTGTGCAACAAACTTTTTTTTTAGCATTTTTTTTTATTCTATCCATTTATTTTTTGGGTGTTGGGGTTGGAAAAGTCGGACTTTAGTTTGGCAATGTAACGCGATGCGACGCTTGGTTCATTAACTGTACAAGTAGCGCAGCCGCAGGGACAACAACAAGCAAATAAACGCGACTGCAGGCAAATAAACGACTAGCAAATACCCTGTAAAATATATTACAAATTTTAAATTCTTTTGAAGTATTTTTTAGCTATTTACTTAAGTTTATTTCAAATCAAAACTTCGTTTTAAATTAACATATGATGTGTTTGTAATTTTAGTTGTAAAAATGTTTGTTTTTTTTTATTTATTGAACTATTTTTGCTTGGTTTTATTTCTTATTTTGTTGTGCCTTTAGCTGAATATGCCCAATCAGAACAACTGCCTGTGGACAGAGTTGCCACTTAGTTTGATGTTGTTTTGCTCATTGCTGTTGTTGTTTTTGTTGTTGTTGGCGCTTCACACCTATGTTTGTGCAACGGCTTTTGTTTGGGCTGCCTTTCGTTTCGTTTCGTTTCGGTGTGGAATATAAACAACAGCCGCGACGCAGGCAAACAGCCAACAGTATGTGTGTAAGTGTGTGTGTGTGTGTGTGTTGGTGTTTGCCCAGGCTGGGCACTCTGAGCGCATTCCATGCAGACAACTGTATCCCAACAACCAACGCCCCACAAGAGTCGTCCCACAGTGCAAACAGAGAACGCCGGGGAGTTGGAGCCCCGCTTGGCCCACTCGGGGCGCCAATTTATGACCTGTCAGAAATTTTTCACTGGTCGAAAATCGCCGGTGCCTTGAAAAACACTTTAAGTGCACGCCAGCTGCCCCACCCCGCCCTCTCAGCGAACTGCGCGCAATGAATTTTGTCAAAACTTCAGGGCTGCTTGCACGCCCAAAAAAGTAGGCAACCGTTTTTTATTTATTTTATACAAATTCTGAAAAACAAAGTGTTAAACATAATTACAGTAGTACACTGTTTCTTTTAAGTATATAGTTATTCCTAATACTTCTTTAAGTCTTAATATGCCATCTTTATCTCAATATGGTATTACAACTTATGTCCAATTAAATAATAAATATAGTCTAGCCTTAAGCTTATTTTAATTAAATGGCGTCCTTTTGCATTTGCACACATTCGATTGCTATATTAAGGCCCTTCTCGGCTAGAAACCTTTTGGTTATTCTTATAATTTAACTAATAACAAGAGTTTACAGACTTCGGTGTGCCTATGTCAATAGAAATGATTTATTATTATTTCATTATTCCTGCCAATAAGCTATGTTTGCATATTAATTGTATCATTCTTCACACATTTTTTATACAATATCAAAAATGTTTTTCCAACCTTTAGTCGATATTTTCTGCACCATATGATATACAGAGCGAGAGAGAGAGAGGGAGAGGGAGAGGGAGAGGGAGAGAGCTTAATAATTTCTATGGCCCTCCGACTAAGTGAGCTCAACAGATTCTTGGAAACTCTGCTTCAGCTGCTGCTGTTGCTGTCGTCTTATCCTTGCTGCTGCCATGGCACTGGATGTCCTTTTGTTATTGGACAATTGGGCAACCCACTCTGCGGGTCTGGCCCTGAGCCCTGAGCACACGCTGCCTTTTGGACAGTTGGCTCATGCGCGGATGAGCTGGTTAAAGGTTCAATGACGCTTTTTGACGGCTTTTGACTTTTGGCTTGTTGTCGTTGTTGTGGCTGTTGTCACTTTTATATTAATATTGTAGCTCTTGATATTTCTATGTGCTCTGTGTGTACATATGCATGTGCATGTGTATGTGTGTGTGTGTGTGTGTGCGTGTGTGCGTGTGTGTGTACTCAACCGTCTGCGCTGTCTGGCCAGCCGACGAGCCGCATAATTTCCAACGAACAACTGGCTGAGCAGTCAGCAGCCCGCTTCTTCTTCTTCTTTTTTTTGCGCGGGGGGGGGTGGCGTCCAGTTGGCAGCTGTGTCCAAACGGGGCGCTGCGTCATTCAGTCATTCAGTCAGTCAGTCAATCATGCAGCCATTCAATTTATCGTTGACTTAACTTTGTGATGGTTACAAAATGAAATTTATGAAACACCCCCTGACCAAAATTGAAACGAAAGCCGAACCTGTGCAAACAAAAAACATTTGGCTATATAATGTTTAGCTGCTCGACTAGCAGATGCCCTGTAAATGCATCCATTGATATTCTTTGTTGTTGTGTGATGCTATGTTATGTTAATTCTTCTCGACTCTCTAAATTCTCTGAGTGTACATATCTATTATGTGCCCTTAATCCTGACTTTGCTGTTCTGGCTTGCTCTGCATTTCTCTTATTGTATATGCGCTTTTCTTTCTTGCTCTTGAATGTCTTAAATTTGTAAATGCATTATTATTTTCTCCCAGTATTCCTTTTCTCTCAGTGCATATACAAATCTACCTTATTTTATTTGTTTTATATATGTAAATTACATTAACTCAGTCACAAGCACGCCTTAGGCCGCTCTTCGGCTACAGGGTATTATTGAAGTCTTACCTTTTAATTTTGGGGCATGCCTGTTTCATTGCCATTCATACGCTTACACACACATCCATCAGCTGCTGCTGCAGGAGCTCTACACGAACGCCCACTCCGGAGCTTGGCCTCCGTCTCTGTCCCCTTCTCTGTCCCCCTTTCTGTCGCCGTCTCTGCCGCTGCCGCTGCCGCCGACCTGTGGCTGCCGTCGCTGGCCCAGGCTCTCTGTCAGAGTGTTATCTTTGCGGTCGCATCTATAATGGGTTTTGTCACGTCGCAGACGCGTCTGCCATCCGATTTGCCTCCCTCCCCTCTCTCTCTCTCTCTCTCTTTCTCACTCTCTTTGCCCGACCGCCACCTGCCTGCCCCTCCGCGCGGCTCTGTCCACTCCGTGCGGCTGTGTGCTGAGGCATGAAAAACGCACGTCGACATCAATAAACTTAAAACAAAAAACATTCTACAAGGCGCTGGCAGTGGGCGGGTGGCCCGGGGCAGTTCACCTGTGCGTGCGCGTGTGTGTGCGAGTGTGTGTTGTTATTGTTGTTGTTTTTGTTTTTGTTTTTGTAATACATTTGCGTGTTGTTTAAGCCGCTTTTGGTAGTGCACAGCTCCTCTATCCGCTTAATAACTTTGGCGCCAAATGTCAAGCGCTGCCCCTTAACAGCAGCAGCAGCAGCAGCAGCAGCAACAAGGGTGTGTGTGTTTGTGAGCGTGTGTGCGAGCTGTAGCAAGTGTATCAAATTGGCAGCCCGTTATCCAGTTGACTTTTCACAAATTTTCCAACATAATTGTTAAAGCTCGCAATGCGGTCAAGTGTGTGCGGATGCCGAGACAAGGATGAAAGGCAACCAGATATCCGAAAAGCGGATTGGCAGGGGGCAAAAGGTTGGGGTAACGGCTAGTTGCTGGTGTCCTTAACGTCGGCTGGGCCAGACACCCAATAAAATTATATTGTACATGCATGCAACAATAAATAAATTAGAACAAGGTGCCACAGCGGCAGCTGCACGAGAGACAGCGACAGAAAGAGAAAGAGAGAGAGAGAAACAGGGACTGAAATGGGGCAAACATTTTATTTTGCCTTTTAATAATAAACTGAAGCATAGCAAAGGGCGATGTGTGCCCCATCATGTGTTTGTGTGTCTGTGTCTGTGTGTGTTTTTGAATAGGGGCGTGGCTGCGCCAACTGCGTTGTCTGCGTTGGCAGTCAGATGCAATTTATTGATAATATGTATGCGGCTTCAGGGCTTCAGCAGCAGCAGCAACAGCGTCGGCGGCGGCGGCGGCAGCAGCTACCTTAAAGCACTTGAGAACGTTATTTACTCACACACACACACACACACACACACATAGGCAGCGGGCAGTGCGCCAGCAGCAGCAACAACAAATGCAACAGAAGCTTTTGGCAATTTGTTGCGACAATTTTGGCAACATTTTGCTGACCATCGAGAGGAAAGTTGCAGACGCCAGATGGAGCGAGGCAGAGTGACAGATAAGCAAACGGCGGAAGAGAGAGAGAGAAAGAGAAATTAAGACAGAGAAAGAGGGACAGATGGGTAGTGGGAGGCAGAGAGAGACAGCGAGAGCGCAGCAGAAAGAGAGAGAAACATAAAGAGATGCTGAAGAGGGACTAAAGAATCGCGAGCGAATCGTATTATATCAAATATTTCTTTTTTATTCTCAATAATAATAAAAACATATTGATATTATTTATGAGAATTTTAAGAATTGCGAAAATGTATAATGTAAATATAACTGAGCTGCTAATATCTTGATTTGAATCGGGCAAATATATATATGTATTTCTTGCCAGAGTTTTATCTATCTATCTATCTATATATATTTTATACCTATCTGCTAACTATCTTCAAAGGTAACAAATGCCTTTGTCCAAGTCGAACTATTTAAAATAAGGAACAAATGATTTAGAAATATTATCTTATTCATTTTCAATGTATTGCAGAGTTCTTTCATGATACACTGTATAGCTAAGCGTCAATTAAATCTGCATAGTTGACTTCTGTTCAGTGCTTACATTTATATTTGTTGCAGTCATCCTTTTAGCACATTGCACACATGCCATACAAATTGTTTAAATAACTGCATCGTGTTTTTCTGGCTCTTTTTAAAGGAATACAATACAAAGACTGCCTCATGCCACGCCATCCACTACTACCAACCACATTCGCATACGCATTTGCATGCGCATCAGCGCTACCAACAGCCGCAGAAGCACAACAGCAACAACATTTACAGCAACTACAACAACTGCAACAGCAGCAACAACAGCAACAACAGCAGCAGCAGCATTTGCGGCGGCAGCAGCAGCAGCAGCAACATTTCTAGCCACAAACAGCAGAAGCAGAAGCAACAGAAGCAGAAGCAAAAGCAACGATACGGTCACACTGGCCGCAGTCGTCATTACAAATACGACGCCGTCGAGGAGTGCTGCCGTCCGATCTTTCACGAGCAATACGGCTCCTTTGCGGACATGTTGTGAGTGGGAATCAAGAATTGGGTGACATCAAAGCGAAACGCAAGGTACCTACAACAGACTAACTACAAAGTGTTATACTATAAAAAGGAAACGGAAGTGAACTCGGACTCGGACTCGGAGTCGGAGCCAGAGACGGAGACGGAAACAGAGACAGAGACGGAGACAGAGACGGAGACAGAGACGTTAACGGATTGTAAAGCTGAAAGCGAAGCATAAATGTTTTTGCTGGATATTTTAGGTAGTTTCTTCTTCTAGGCATGAATGCATTCACACACTCACATACACACACACACACAGGCAAAATACCTAAAAAGGCGAAAAAACACACACATATGTAGTGAATTTTATAGATAACGAGTGCGATTATCTAAAAACATTTAAAAAAATATTAAACGAATAGCGATAAACGATAAACAATTTGAGTGTTAAATAAAATTATTTATCTATGTGTATTAATACGACATGCATACACACATGCATATATATACATATGCATAAATATATATATATACCTATACCCATATATATACATATATATATATACCTACATATATTGATGTATTTGAGTAATCTTTGAGAGCACAGAATTGAATGTTGAATATATATATTTAAAATATATGTATTAACCATGGATATCTGGCAAAACTGGCGCACGCTATTAATGTTAGGCATATGTGTCTATATACATACATATATATACAAACATACATACATAATACATAGAGTTTACACACACATATTTATTCATGTACATAAACAATTGATATCCATTCTATAAACTAACTATGTGAAATGCAGTTTTTTTTTTGGGTCTAGAATTAGCATTGAGAATTGTTGTTGTTTTTTTTTTTTTTTTTATTAGACTAGATCTAGGACTGGCCTGGCCTGGCCTGGCCAAGAAGTTGTCTTAACTAAGCGCATTTGTTTGAAAAATAAAAACAAATAAAACCGAGAAGAAAAATTAAAACGAAGTAAAACGAAATAAATATAACACATGGCAAATATATTATCATACACATAAATACAAATCTATAAATTTAAATATATATAAATATATATATATAAATGTATACTATATATATACGATAACAATTTTTTTTTGTATTTATAAACTAGCATTGCTTGTATATAGACATAAAATATATTGATGGAAAACGCCGCTGGCAAAATTTTAATAAAAACAATATAATATATACGAATATATATGTATTAAAAACGTTTTTTTTTCGAACATTATTATTATTACCATATAAACGCATAATTCATAGTTAGACTTAAGCTCTGAGTGTTAAACATATGTAAATAAATTGGACACGTTAATAATTTAACTGACGCACAGCTAACTGCAAAAATGCAACAACAGCAGCAAGACAGAGCGAAGCGAGAAGCGCTTCGAAGGATAAGCAAAGAGTCGGTAAAATATATAAGAAAAATCAAATTATTTATATTTGTCCAGGTCTGTCAACTTTAATTGCATTCGCGCTAAGAGAACAAATAAAAGTAACTTATAGAAAAAAAAGAGAGAAAGAGCAAAATTTAAAGTAAAAGGAAAATCCCAAACACTTCAAACACATACACATACGCGTGAATACAGCTAAATAGTTGTTTGACAGTCAGCTAAAGCAGGGCAGACAGATAGTCGGATAGTTGGCGAGTCGTTCACTTATTAAAAAATGTGTCTTAAAAACAATTGCATATATGTATCTATATCTATATCTATATATATATATATAAATATATATATAAATTAATCTATGTATATCTACTTACGGATATATATAAATGAAAGATTCGATGGATATACTTACTGACATAAATCGAACACTGTCAAGCTGTCATTATTGTAAACGTGAAGTGCATTTCTACCCTCCAACCCCGCAACCACCCAACCGAAGCGCTAAGCCTTCCCCCATTTCCCTTGCATGTGGTGTAATTAAAATCAACTTAAACAAATTAAAAACAAAACAAAAATAATAATAATAAATATAATTATAATAATATTGATAACAATTTGCAAAGCTAAACGATTCGATTGGGCAATTCGCCACAATATCGCCAAAAATTCCCTTTTGCCGTTGCGCCAAAAAGCAGGCAATGCAAAGGTTTGGCTGCCTGCGTTGCCAACCACTTGGCAATGGCAGGCACAAATCAAGCAGAAAAAGAAAAAAAAACACATATGTAAGAAACATTTTAAAATGAAATTGTAGCTAAATACAGAACACATACACACATGGAACAGACCACAAAGCAGAGACTAACCGGAGCAGAGCGACGGGTGGGTGACCAAAATGTGGGGCAATATCATAATTTGTCACTTGCAAAAGGCGTTGCATACTTTTGGGCACCCCCCCCTCCCCCACACACACACACACATCCACACACACACACACACACACACACACACAGACAAACGGAATGCACACGAATATATCAAATTTTAAATTCTCAACTGCACTTTGCAGAATTTTAAATGTCTACATAAACGTAAAGCATAAAGAGCAAAAACAAAAAACAAGAAAATATAAGAAAATTCAAGAAACCAAAATCGAAATGAAATGCATAAAATATTGGATTTAAAAATAATAATAAAAGGAAAGAACCAGCAGCGTAACTATTCAAATACCAGAAACTTTTAACAAAGCAAAATAAAATGAAGAAGAAGATAAAACACATTTAGCACAAATCATAAAAATGCTAAACACACAAACACACACAGATATTCACACACAGAGACACAGATACGATATGATTTGAGATACAATTTGACAGCTGCTTTGCGTTCCTTTTGCTATGCTATAAATATATAATTATAATAAATAGTTTTTATATTTTTTTCTCATTCTTTATATACCTTTCCAATGCATTTTTATTTTTAGATATAAATATTTTGCTTGTCTTTTTTTTCATATATAAAAAAAAGCTTAAAATGTGATATTTTATAAAACTATAAACCACAAGAGAGATAAACCAAGCAGAGACAGGAAAGTGCACTAAAGTGCCGCCCAGAGATCAGCAGAGAAAGCGAAAGCGAAACTGAAACTGAAACCGAAAACGAACATTTATTAGAACCGTCTGAAAATTAAGCACACACGCAGATACTCTCTCTCCCTCTCTCTCTCACACACACACTCTTAAAACAACTTGAATATAGGCATTATTTAATATAAAAACTTTGAATAAACGTTTTGGCACGAAACGTTTGCACATTATTGTCATTAAAATATGATTATTATTGTATAATTTAAGCAACCCAACTGTAAGTAACGTTATGCATATTAATTATTGATGAAACAAAAACAAAGGCAAAAAAAGATCACAACTAAATAAAAACAAATAATGTTTTAAAACTATAATTAATTTAATGAGAACTTCAACACAAGAAACGAATAACGCAGAAAAATTAAATAAAGATTTCAAATGCAAAACAAATATTCTACCAGAGTTATCTCATTTCCCACAGTTTCGATCCTACAAACAATCAAATTAATTTTATTTATATTATTTTTTTTTGTTTTATTGTTATTTTACTGTTATTATGGAAGCAACTTAAATTAAACTTATATGAATATTTACAATACTACTTGTTCTACTGTTAAGTCTAACATAAAATTGTACAATGATATTATTTAAGCCGATCTGAGAGATCGATTGGATGCGAACAATTCCATAAAGTTTCCCTCTGGATTCCGATCGAATTGGCTTTTCACAGTCTCAGCTCAGCCATCGGCAACCTGCACCGCAGCGACCGTTGCTGCTACTGTTAGCCTTACAGAACCAACCGCAGTCGACTTCTAGCTGTTGTACAACACGTTCCACATGCGTGTGTGTGGAACGCAACATGTTGGCCAGCGAACATGTTGTGCGGCATACACTTCGGCTGTGCATTACAGGTGGCCGCTTTTGGCAGCATACTTTCAGGCGAAGCTCAATTTCAACTATTGCAGCCGGCATGGCGACATAATTCCGCCGACATACCACCGCCATCGGAGTTCTATATTTTGGAATGTATTGTATTGGTATAAAATTCCCAAATCGGACATTATTTGGCCGAGATACGCGATACCACTTTTTTTAACCCATCGACTTCTTGATGCCAATCGACAGTACTGATCCTTACGAGTCCAGCCGAAATATTCCAAAAAAAACATCAAAAAAGGTTGACTTTACAAACGAATCGGTTTTTGGTCAACCACTTTTTTTACCCCATCGATTTTTGAAATGTTTGAATGCCAATTGATAGAAGGGATCCGTACGAATTCAAAAAGGTATAACATTGCAAAATCTGCCAATTATTCCTAAAAATATTCAAAAAATCATCAAACAAGTTTTGACTTTCGAACCGACTCCGATTTTTAGAAAAAACGTGATGTAACCCCTTGCCATTTTGCCGATTTGGGTGAAAATTTTGATTTTCATTTTTTTGATTCCAATCGATACCATACTGATCCTTACGAGTCCAAATTGGTATAAAATTCCTAAATCGGACATTATTTGGCCGAGATATTCCAAAATCATCAAAAAAGGTTGACTTTACAAACGAATCGGTTTTTGGTCAACCACTTTTTTTAACCCATCGATTTTTGAAATGTTTGAATGCCAATTGATAGTAGGGATACGTACGAATTCAAAAAGGTTTAACATTTCAAAATCTGCCAATATTTACCCGAGATATTCAAAAAAAACCATCAAAAAAGTTTTGATTTTCGAACCGACCTCGATTTTTAGAAAAAACGTGATGTAACCCCTTGCCATTTTGCCGATTTGGGTGAAAATTTTGATTTTCATTTTTTTTGATGCCAATCGATACTACTGATCCTTACGAGTCCAAATTGGTATAAAATTCCCAAATCGAACATTATTTGGCCGAGATATTCCAAAAAAACATCCAAAAAGGTTGACTTTACAAACGAATCGGTTTTTGGTCAACCACTTTTTTTAACCCATCGATTTTTGAAATGTTTGAATGCCAATTGATAGTAGGGATACGTTACGAATTTAAAAAAGGTATAACATTTCAAAATCTGCCAATATTTACCCGAGATATTCAAAAAAAACCATCAAAAAAGTTTTGATTTTCGAACCGACCTCGATTTTTAGAAAAAACGTGATGTAACCCCTTGCCATTTTGCCGATTTGGGGTGAAAATTTGGATTTTCATTTTTTTGATGCCACGATACTACTGATCCTTACGAGTCCAAATTGGTATAAAAATTCCCAAATCGAACATTATTTGGCCGAGATATTCCCAAAAAACATCCAAAAAGGTTGACTTTACAAACGAATCGGTTTTTGGTCAACCACTTTTTTTACCCATCGATTTTTGAAATGTTTGAATGCCAATTGATAGTAGGGATACCTACGAATTCAAAAAGGTATAACATTTCAAAATCTGCCAATATTTACCCGAGATATTCAAAAAAAACCATCAAAAAAGTTTTGATTTTCGAACCGACCTCGATTTTTAGAAAAAACGTGATGTAACCCCTTGCCATTTTGCCGATTTGGGTGAAAATTTTGATTTTCATTTTTTTGATGCCAATCGATACTACTGATCCTTACGAGTCCAAATTGGTATAAAATTCCCAAATCGTACGTTATTTAGCCAAGATATTCCAAAAAAACATCCAAAAAGGTTGACTTTACAAACGAATCGGTTTTTGGTCAACCACTTTTTTTAACCCATCGATTTTTGAAATGTTTGAATGCCAATTGATAGTAGGGGTACGTACAGAATTTAAAAAGGTATAACATTTCAAAATCTGCCAATATTTACCCGAGATATTCAAAAAAAAACCATCAAAAAAGTTTTGATTTTCGAACCGACCTCGATTTTTAGAAAAAACGTGATGTAACCCCTTGCCATTTTGCCGATTTGGGTGAAAATTTTGATTTTCATTTTTTTGATGCCAATCGATACTACTGATCCTTACGAGTCCAAATTGGTATAAAATTCCCAAATCGAACATTATTTGGCCGAGATATTCCAAAAAAACATCCAAAAAGGTTGACTTTACAAACGAATCGGTTTTTGGTCAACCACTTTTTTTACCCCATCGATTTTTGAAATGTTTGAATGCTAATTGATAGTAGGGATACGTACGAATTCAAAAAGGTATAACATTTCAAAATCTGCCAAATTTACCCGAGATATTTAAAAAAAACCATCAAAAAAGTTTTGATTTTCGAACCGACCTCGATTTTTAGAAAAAACGTGATGTAACCCCTTGCCATTTTGCCGATTTGGGTGAAAATTTTGATTTTCATTTTTTTGATGCCAATCGATACTACTGATCCTTACGAGTTCAAATTGGTATAAAATTCCCAAATCGTACGTTATTTAGCCGAGATATTCCAAAAAAACATCCAAAAAGGTTGACTTTACAAACGAATCGGTTTTTGGTCAACCACTTTTTTTAACCCATCGATTTTTGAAATGTTTGAATGCCAATTGATAGTAGGGATACGTACGAATTTAAAAAAGGTATAACATTTCAAAATCTTCCCAATATTTACCCGAGATATTCAAAAAAACCATCAAAAATGTTTTGATTTTCGAACCGACCTCGATTTTTAGAAAAAACGTGATGTAACCCCTTGCCATTTTGCCGATTTGGGTGAAAATTTTGATTTTCATTTTTTTGATGCCAATCGATACTACTGATCCTTACGAGTCCAAATTGATATAAAATTCCCAAATCGAACATTATTTGGCCGAGATATTCCAAAAAACATCAGAAAAGGTTGACTTTACAAACGAATCGGTTTTTGGTCAACCACTTTTTTTAACCCATCGATTTTTGAAATGTTTGAATGCCAATTGATAGTAGGGATACGTACGAATTCAAAAAGGTTATAACATTTCAAAATCTGCCAAAATTTACCAGAGATATTTAAAAAAAAACCATCAAAAAAGTTTTGATTTTCGAACCGACCTCGATTTTTAGAAAAAACGTGATGTAACCCCTTGCCATTTTGCCGATTTGGGTGAAAATTTTGATTTTCATTTTTTTTATGCCAATCGATACTACTGATCCTTACGAGTTCAAATTGGTATAAAATTCCCAAATCGTACGTTATTTAGCCGAGATATTCCAAAAAACATCCAAAAAGGTTGACTTTACAAACGAATCGGTTTTTGGTCAACCACTTTTTTTCACCCATCGATTTTTGAAATGTTTGAATGCCAATTGATAGTAGGGGTACGTTACGAATTTAAAAAGGTATAACATTTCAAAATCTGCCAATATTTTACCCGAGATATTCAAAAAAAACCATCAAAAAAGTTTTGATTTTCGAACCGACCTCGATTTTTAGAAAAAACGTGATGTAACCCCTTGCCATTTTGCCGATTTGGGTGAAAATTTTGATTTTCATTTTTTTGATGCCAATCGATACTACTGATCCTTACGAGTCCAAATTGGTATAAAATTCCCAAATCGAACATTATTTGGCCGAGATATTCCAAAAAAACATCCAAAAAGGTTGACTTTACAAACGAATCGGTTTTTGGTCAACCACTTTTTTTACCCCATCGATTTTTGAAATGTTTGAATGCTAATTGATAGTAGGGATACGTACAAATTCAAAAAGGTATAACATTTCAAAATCTGCCAAAATTTACCCGAGATAATAAAAAAATATAGTCAAAAAAGTTTTGATTTTCGAACCGACCTCGATTTTTAGAAAAAACGTGATGTAACCCCTTGCCATTTTGCCGATTTGGGTGAAAATTTTGATTTTCATTTTTTTGATGCCAATCGATACTACTGATCCTTACGAGTTCAAATTGGTATAAAATTCCCAAATCGTACGTTATTTAGCCGAGATATTCCAAAAAAACATCCAAAAAGGTTGACTTTACAAACGAATCGGTTTTTGGTCAACCACTTTTTTTAACCCATCGATTTTTGAAATGTTTGAATGCCAATTGATAGTAGGGATACGTACGAATTTAAAAAGGTATAACATTTCAAAATCTGCCAATATTTACCCGAGATATTCAAAAAAACCCATCAAAAATGTTTTGATTTTCGAACCGACCTCGATTTTTAGAAAAAACGTGATGTAACCCCTTGCCATTTTGCCGATTTGGGTGAAAATTTTGATTTTCATTTTTTTGATGCCAATCGATACTACTGATCCTTACGAGTCCAAATTGATATAAAATTCCCAAATCGAACATTATTTGGCCGAGATATTCCAAAAAAACATCACAAAAGGTTGACTTTACAAACGAATCGGTTTTTGGTCAACCACTTTTTTTAACCCATCGATTTTTGAAATGTTTGAATGCCAATTGATAGTAGGGATACGTACGAATTCAAAGAGGTATAACATTTCAAAATCTGCCAAAATTTACCAGAGATATTTAAAAAAAAACCATCAAAAAAGTTTTGATTTTCGAACCGACCTCGATTTTTAGAAAAAACGTGATGTAACCCCTTGCCATTTTGCCGATTTGGGTGAAAATTTTGATTTTCATTTTTTTTATGCCAATCGATACTACTGATCCTTACGAGTTCAAATTGGTATAAAATTCCCAAATCGGTACGTTATTCTAGCCGAGATATTCCAAAAAAACATCCAAAAAGGTTGACTTTACAAACGAATCGGTTTTTGGTCAACCACTTTTTTCACCCATCGATTTTTGAAATGTTTGAATGCCAATTGATAGTAGGGATACGTACGAATTTTAAAAGGTATAACATTTCAAAATCTGCCAATATTTACCCGAGATATTCAACAAAAACCATCAAAAAAGTTTTGATTTTCGAACCGACCTCGATTTTTAGAAAAAACGTGATGTAACCCCTTGCCATTTTGCCGATTTGGGTGAAAATTTTGATTTTCATTTTTTTGATGCCAATCGATACTACTGATCCTTACGAGTTCAAATTGGTATAAAATTCCCAAATCGTACGTTATTTAGCCAAGATATTCCAAAAACAACATCCAAAAAGGTTGACTTTACAAACGAATCGGTTTTTGGTCAACCACTTTTTTTAACCCATCGATTTTTGAAATGTTTGAATGCCAATTGATAGTAGGGATACGTACGAATTTTAAAAGGTATAACATTTCAAAATCTGCCAATATTTACCCGAGATATTCAACAAAAACCATCAAAAAAGTTTTGATTTTCGAACCGACCTCGATTTTTAGAAAAAACGTGATGTAACCCCTTGCCATTTTGCCGATTTGGGTGAAAATTTTGATTTTCATTTTTTTGATGCCAATCGATACTACTGATCCTTACGAGTCCAAATTGGTATAAAATTCCCAAATCGAACATTATTTGGCCGAGATATTCCAAAAAACATCACAAAAGGTTGACTTTACAAACGAATCGGTTTTTGGTCAACCACTTTTTTTAACCCATCGATTTTTGAAATGTTTGAATGCCAATTGATAGTAGGGATACGTACGAATTCAAAGAGGTATAACATTTCAAAATCTGCCAAAATTTACCAGAGATATTTAAAAAAAAACCATCAAAAAAGTTTTGATTTTCGAACCGACCTCGAGTTTTAGAAAAAACGTGATGTAACCCCTTGCCATTTTGCCGATTTGGGTGAAAATTTTGATTTTCATTTTTTTTGATGCCAATCGATACTACTGATCCTTACGAGCTCAAATTGGTCTAAAATTCCCGAATCGTACATTATTTAGCCGAGATATTCCAAAAAAACATCCAAAAAGGTTGACTTTACAAACGAATCGGTTTTTGGTCAACCACTTTTTTAATTCATCGATTTTTGAAATGTTTGAATGCCAATTGATAGTAGGGATACGTACGAATTTAAAAAGGTATAACATTTCAAAATCTGCCAATATTTACCCGAGATATTCAAAAAAAACCATCAAAAAAGTTTTGATTTTCGAACCGACCTCGATTTTTAGAAAAAACGTGATGTAACCCCTTGCCATTTTGCCGATTTGGGTGAAAATTTTGATTTTCATTTTTTTGATGCCAATCGATACTACTGATCCTTACGAGTCCAAATTGGTATAAAATTCCCAAATCGAACATTATTTGGCCGAGATATTCCAAAAAAACATCACAAACGGTTGACTTTACAAACGAATCGGTTTTTGGTCAACCACTTTTTTTAACCCATCGATTTTTGAAATGTTTGAACGCCAATTGATAGTAGGGATACGTACGAATTCAAAAAGGTATAACATTTCAAAATCTGCCAAAATTTACCCGAGATATTTAAAAAAAACCATCAAAAAAGTTTTGATTTTCGAACCGACCTCGAGTTTTAGAAAAAACGTGATGTAACCCCTTGCCATTTTGCCGATTTGGGTGAAAATTTTTGATTTTCATTTTTTTGATGCCAATCGATACTACTGATCCTTACGAGCTCAAATTGGTCTAAAATTCCCGAATCGTACATTATTTAGCCGAGATATTCCAAAAAACATCCAAAAAGGTTGACTTTACAAACGAATCGGTTTTTGGTCAACCACTTTTTTTAATCCATCGATTTTTGAAATGTTTGAATGCCAATTGATAGTAGGGGTACGTACGAATTTAAAAAGGTATAACATTTCAAAATCTGCCAATATTTACCCGAGATATTCAAAAAAAACCATCAAAAAAGTTTTGATTTTCGAACCGACCTCGATTTTTAGAAAAAACGTGATGTAACCCCTTGCCATTTTGCCGATTTGGGTGAAAATTTTGATTTTCATTTTTTTGATGCCAATCGATACTACTGATCCTTACGAGTTCAAATTGGTATAAAATTCCCAAATCGTACATTATTTAGCCGAGATATTCAAAAAAAAACATCCAAAAAGGTTGACTTTACAAACGAATCGGTTTTTGGTCAACCACTTTTTTTAACCCATCGATTTTTGAAATGTTTGAATGCCAATTGATAGTAGGGGTACGTACGAATTTAAAAAGGTATAACATTTCAAAATCTGCCAATATTTACCCGAGATATTCAAAAAAAACCATCAAAAAAGTTTTGATTTTCGAACCGACCTCGATTTTTAGAAAAAACGTGATGTAACCCCTTGCCATTTTGCCGATTTGGGTGAAAATTTTGATTTTCATTTTTTTGATGCCAATCGATACTACTGATCCTTGCGAGTTCAAATTGGTATAAAATTCCCAAATCGTACGTTATTTGGCCGAGATATTCCAAAAAAACATCCAAAAAGGTTGACTTTACAAACGAATCGGTTTTTGGTCAACCACTTTTTTTTAACCCATCGATTTTTGAAATGTTTGAACGCCAATTGATAGTAGGGGTACGTACGAATTTAAAAAGGTATAACATTTCAAAATCTGCCAATATTTACCCGAGATATTCAAAAAAAACCATCAAAAAAGTTTTGATTTTCGAACCGACCTCGAGTTTTAGAAAAAACGTGATGTAACCCCTTGCCATTTTGCCGATTTGGGTGAAAATTTTGATTTTCATTTTTTTGATGCCAATCGATACTACTGATCCTTACGAGCTCAAATTGGTCTAAAATTCCCGAATCGTACATTATTTAGCCGAGATATTCCAAAAAAACATCCATAAAGGTTGACTTTACAAACGAATCGGTTTTTGGTCAACCACTTTTTTTCACCCATCGATTTTTGAAATGTTTGAATGCCAATTGATAGTAGGGATACGTACGAATTTAAAAAGGTATAACATTTCAAAATCTGCCAATATTTACCCGAGATATTCAAAAAAAACCATCAAAAAAGTTTTGATTTTCGAACCGACCTCGATTTTTAGAAAAAACGTGATGTAACCCCTTGCCATTTTGCCGATTTGGGTGAAAATTTTGATTTTCATTTTTTTGATGCCAATCGATACTACTGATCCTTGCGAGTTCAAATTGGTATAAAATTCCCAAATCGTACGTTATTTAGCCGAGATATTCCAAAAAAACATCCAAAAAGGTGGACTTTACAAACGAATCGGTTTTTGGTCAACCACTTTTTTTAACCCATCGATTTTTGAAATGTTTGAATGCCAATTGATAGTAGGGATACGTACGAATTTTAAAAGGTATAACATTTCAAAATCTGCCAATATTTACCCGGAGATATTCAAAAAAAAACCATCAAAAAAGTTTTGATTTTCGAACCGACCTCGAGTTTTAGAAAAAACGTGATGTAACCCCTTGCCATTTTGCCGATTTGGGTGAAAATTTTGATTTTCATTTTTTTGATGCCAATCGATACTACTGATCCTTACGAGTCCAAATTGGTATAAAATTCCCAAATCGAACATTATTTGGCCGAGATATTCCAAAAAAACATCCAAAAAGGTTGACTTTACAAACGAATCGGTTTTTGGTCAACCACTTTTTTTAACCCATCGATTTTTGAAATGTTTGAATGCCAATTGATAGTAGGAGATACGTACGAATTCAAAAGAGGTATAACATTTCAAAATCTGCCAAAATTTACCCGAGATATTTAAAAAAAAACCATCAAAAAAGTTTTGATTTTCGAACCGACCTCGATTTTTAGAAAAAACGTGATGTAACCCCTTGCCATTTTGCCGATTTGGGTGAAAATTTTGATTTTCATTTTTTTGATGCCAATCGATACTACTGATCCTTACGAGTTCAAATTGGTATAAAATTCCCAAATCGTACGTTATTTAGCCGAGATATTCCAAAAAAACATCCAAAAAGGTTGACTTTACAAACGAATCGGTTTTTGGTCAACCACTTTTTTTCACCCATCGATTTTTGAAATGTTTGAATGCCAATTGATAGTAGGGATACGTACGAATTTAAAAAGGTATAACATTTCAAAATCTGCCAATATTTACCCGAGATATTAAAAAAAAACCATCAAAAAAGTTTTGATTTTCGAACCGACCTCGATTTTTAGAAAAAACGTGATGTAACCCCTTGCCATTTTGCCGATTTGGGTGAAAATTTTGATTTTCATTTTTTTGATGCCAATCGATACTACTGATCCTTACGAGTTCAAATTGGTATAAAATTCCCAAATCGTACGTTATTTAGCCGAGATATTCCAAAAAACATCCAAAAAGGTTGACTTTACAAACGAATCGGTTTTTGGTCAACCACTTTTTTCACCCATCGATTTTTGAAATGTTTGAATGCCAATTGATAGTAGGGATACGTACAGAATTTAAAAAGGTATAACATTTCAAAATCTGCCAATATTTACCCGAGATATTAAAAAAAAACCATCAAAAAAGTTTTGATTTTCGAACCGACCTCGATTTTTAGAAAAAACGTGATGTAACCCCTTGCCATTTTGCCGATTTGGGTGAAAATTTTGATTTTCATTTTTTTGATGCCAATCGATACTACTGATCCTTACGAGTTCAAATTGGTATAAAATTCCCAAATCGTACGTTATTTAGCCAAGATATTCCAAAAAAACATCCAAAAAGGTTGACTTTACAAACGAATCGGTTTTTGGTCAACCACTTTTTTTAACCCATCGATTTTTGAAATGTTTGAAAAATCTAAAAAACCACAAAAAATTTTAATTTTCGAACCGACCTCGATTTTTAGAAAAAACGTGATGTAACCCCTTGCCATTTTGCCGATTTGGGTGAAAATTTTGATTTTCATTTTTTTGATGCCAATCGATACTACTGATCCTTACGAGTTCAAATTGGTATAAAATTCCCAAATCGTACGTTATTTAGCCGAGATATTCCAAAAAAACATCCAAAAAGGTTGACTTTACAAACGAATCGGTTTTTGGTCAACCACTTTTTTTAACCCATCGATTTTTGAAATGTTTGAATGCCAATTGATAGTAGGGATACGTACGAATTTAAAAAGGTATAACATTTCAAAATCTGCCAATATTTACCCGAGATATTCAAAGAAAACCATCAAAAAAGTTTTGATTTTCGAACCGACCTCGATTTTTAGAAAAAACGTGATGTAACCCCTTGCCATTTTGCCGATTTGGGTGAAAATTTTGATTTTCATTTTTTTGATGCCAATCGATACTACTGATCCTTACGAGTTCAAATTGGTATAAAATTCCCAAATCGTACGTTATTTAGCCGAGATATTCCAAAAAAACATCCAAAAAGGTTGACTTTACAAACGAATCGGTTTTTGGTCAACCACTTTTTTTCACCCATCGATTTTTGAAATGTTTGAATGCCAATTGATAGTAGGGATACGTACGAATTTAAAAAGGTATAACATTTCAAAATCTGCCAATATTTACCCGAGATATTAAAAAAAAACCATCAAAAAAGTTTTGATTTTCGAACCGACCTCGATTTTTAGAAAAAACGTGATGTAACCCCTTGCCATTTTGCCGATTTGGGTGAAAATTTTGATTTTCATTTTTTTGATGCCAATCGATACTACTGATCCTTACGAGTTCAAATTGGTATAAAATTCCCAAATCGTACGTTATTTAGCCCAAGATATTTCAAAAACATCCAAAAAGGTTGACTTTACAAACGAATCGGTTTTTGGTCAACCACTTTTTTTAACCCATCGATTTTTGAAATGTTTGATTTTCGAACCGACCTCGATTTTTAGAAAAAACGTGATGTAACCCCTTGCCATTTTGCCGATTTGGGTGAAAATTTTGATTTTCATTTTTTTGATGCCAATCGATACTACTGATCCTTACGAGTTCAAATTGGTATAAAATTCCCAAATCGTACGTTATTTAGCCGAGATATTCCAAAAAACATCCAAAGGTTGACTTTACAAACGAATCGGGTTTTGGTCAAACCACTTTTTTTAACCCATCGATTTTTGAAATGTTTGAATGCCAATTGATAGTAGGGAACGTACGAATTCAAAAAGGTATAACATTTCAAAATCTGCCAATATTTACCCGAGATATTCAAAAAAAACCATCAAAAAAGTTTTGATTTTCGAACCGACCTCGATTTTTAGAAAAAACGTGATGTAACCCCTTGCCATTTTGCCGATTTGGGTGAAAATTTTTTGATTTTCATTTTTTTGATGCCAATCGATACTACTGATCCTTACGAGTTCAAATTGGTATAAAATTCCCAAATCGTACATTATTTAGCCGAGATATTCAAAAAAAACATCCAAAAAGGTTGACTTTACAAACGAATCGGTTTTTGGTCCAACCACTTTTTTTAACCCATCGATTTTTGAAATGTTTGAATGCCAATTGATAGTAGGGATACGTACGAATTCAAAAAGGTATAACATTTCAAAATCTTGCCAATATTTACCCGAGATATTCAAAAAAAACCATCAAAAAAGTTTTGATTTTCGAACCGACCTCGATTTTTAGAAAAAACGTGATGATAACCCCTTGCCATTTTGCCGATTTGGGTGAATTTGATTTCATTTTTTTGATGCCAATCGATACTACTGACTTCGAGTTGATTGGTGTGCCGTGAATATTCCAAAAACATCCAAAAGGTGGACTTTACAAACGAATCGGTTTTTGGTCAACCACTTTTTTTAACCCATCGATTTTTGAAATGTTTCAAGCCAATTGATAGTAGGGATACGTACGAATTTTAAAATATTTCAAAATCTGCCTTTACCGAGATATTCACAAAAACCATCAAAAAAGTTTTGATTTTCGAACCGACCTCGATTTTTTTGGTGTAACCCCTTGCCATTTTGCCGATTTGGGTGAATTTTGATTTTCTTTTTTTGATGCCATCGATACTACTGATCCTTACGAATCAAAATTGGTATAAAATTCCATCGCATTATTTGGCAAAGATATTCCGGATTTAATCAAAAAAGGTGACTTGACTGCAAACGAAGTTTTTGGTCAACCACTTTTTTTAACCCATCGATTTTTGAAATGTTTGAATGCCAATTGATAGTAGGGATACGTACGAATTCAAAAAGGTATAACATTTCAAAATCTGCCAAAATTTACCCGAGATATTTAAAAAAAAACCATCAAAAAAAGTTTTGATTTTCGAACCGACCTCGATTTTTAGAAAAAACGTGATGTAACCCCTTGCCATTTTGCCGATTTGGGTGAAAATTTTGATTTTCATTTTTTTGATGCCAATCGATACTACTGATCCTTACGAGTCCAAATTGGTATAAAATTCCCAAATCGTACATTATTTAGCCGAGATATTCCAAAAAACATCCAAAAAGGTTGACTTTACAAACGAATCGGTTTTTGGTCAACCACTTTTTTTCAACCCATCGATTTTTGAAATGTTTGAATGCCAATTGATAGTAGGGATACGTACGAATTCAAAAAGGTATAACATTTCAAAATCTGCCAATATTTACCCGAGATATTCAAAAAAAACCATCAAAAAAGTTTTGATTTTCGAACCGACCTCGATTTTTAGAAAAAACGTGATGTAACCCCTTGCCATTTTGCCGATTTGGGTGAAAATTTTGATTTTCATTTTTTTGATGCCAATCGATACTACTGATCCTTACGAGTTCAAATTGGTATAAAATTCCCAAATCGTACGTTATTTAGCCGAGATATTCCAAAAAAACATCCAAAAAGGTTGACTTTACAAACGAATCGGTTTTTGGTCAACCACTTTTTTTCACCCATCGATTTTTGAAATGTTTGAATGCCAATTGATAGTAGGGATACGTACGAATTTAAAAAGGTATAACATTTCAAAATCTGCCAATATTTACCCGAGATATTAAAAAAAAAACCATCAAAAAAGTTTTGATTTTCGAACCGACCTCGATTTTTAGAAAAAACGTGATGTAACCCCTTGCCATTTTGCCGATTTGGGTGAAAATTTTGATTTTCATTTTTTTGATGCCAATCGATACTACTGATCCTTACGAGTTCAAATTGGTATAAAAATTCCCAAATCGTACGTTATTTAGCCAAGATATTCCAAAAAACATCCAAAAAGGTTGACTTTACAAACGAATCGGTTTTTGGTCAACCACTTTTTTTAACCCATCGATTTTTGAAATGTTTGATTTTCGAACCGACCTCGATTTTTAGAAAAAAACGTGATGTAACCCCTTGCCATTTTGCCGATTTGGGTGAAAATTTTGATTTTCATTTTTTTGATGCCAATCGATACTACTGATCCTTACGAGTCCAAATTGGTATAAAATTCCCAAATCGTACATTATTTGGCCGAGATATTCCAAAAAACATCCAAAAAGGTTGACTTTACAAACGAATCGGTTTTTGGTCAACCACTTTTTTTAACCCATCGATTTTTGAAATGTTTGAATGCCAATTGATAGTAGGGATACGTACGAATTTAAAAAGGTATAACATTTCAAAATCTGCCAATATTTACCCGAGATATTCAAAAAAACCATCAAAAAAGTTTTGATTTTCGAACCGACCTCGATTTTTAGAAAAAACGTGATGTAACCCCTTGCCATTTTGCCGATTTGGGTGAAAATTTTGATTTTCATTTTTTTGATGCCAATCGATACTACTGATCCTTACGAGTCCAAATTGGTATAAAATTCCCAAATCGTACATTATTTGGCCGAGATATTCCAAAAAAAACATCCAAAAAGGTTGACTTTACAAACGAATCGGTTTTTGGTCAACCACTTTTTTTAACCCATCGATTTTTGAAATGTTTGAATGCCAATTGATAGTAGGGATACGTACGAATTTAAAAAGGTATAACATTTCAAAATCTGCCAATATTTACCCGAGATATTCAAAAAAAACCATCAAAAAAGTTTTGATTTTCGAACCGACCTCGATTTTTAGAAAAAACGTGATGTAACCCCTTGCCATTTTGCCGATTTGGGTGAAAATTTTGATTTTCATTTTTTTGATGCCAATCGATACTACTGATCCTTACGAGTTCAAATTGGTATAAAATTCCCAAATCGTACATTATTTAGCCGAGATATTCCAAAAAAACATCCAAAAAGGTTGACTTTACAAACGAATCGGTTTTTGGTCAACCACTTTTTTTAACCCATCGATTTTTGAAATGTTTGAATGCCAATTGATAGTAGGGATACGTACGAATTTAAAAAGGTATAACATTTCAAAATCTGCCAATATTTACCCGAGATATTCAAAAAAAACCATCAAAAAAGTTTTGATTTTCGAACCGACCTCGATTTTTAGAAAAAACGTGATGTAACCCCTTGCCATTTTGCCGATTTGGGTGAAAATTTTGATTTTCATTTTTTTGATGCCAATCGATACTACTGATCCTTACGAGTCCAAATTGGTATAAAATTCCCAAATCGTACATTATTTGGCCGAGATATTCCAAAAAAACATCCAAAAAGGTTGACTTTACAAACGAATCGGTTTTTGGTCAACCACTTTTTTTAACCCATCGATTTTTGAAATGTTTGAATGCCAATTGATAGTAGGGATACGTACGAATTTAAAAAGGTATAACATTTCAAAATCTGCCAATATTTACCCGAGATATTCAAAAAAAACCATCAAAAAAGTTTTGATTTTCGAACCGACCCCGATTTTTAGAAAAAACGTGATGTAACCCCTTGCCATTTTGCCGATTTGGGTGAAAATTTTGATTTTCATTTTTTTGATGCCAATCGATACTACTGATCCTTACGAGTCCAAATTGGTATAAAATTCCCAAATCGTACATTATTTGGCCGAGATATTCCAAAAAAACATCCAAAAAGGTTGACTTTACAAACGAATCGGTTTTTGGTCAACCACTTTTTTTTAACCCATCGATTTTTGAAATGTTTGAATGCCAATTGATAGTAGTGATACGTACGAATTTAAAAAGGTATAACATTTCAAAATCTGCCAATATTTACCCGAGATATTCAAAAAAACCCATCAAAAAAGTTTTGATTTTCGAACCGACCCCGATTTTTAGAAAAAACGTGATGTAACCCCTTGCCATTTTGCCGATTTGGGTGAAAATTTTGATTTTCATTTTTTTGATGCCAATCGATACTACTGATCCTTACGAGTCCAAATTGGTATAAAATTCCCAAATCGTACATTATTTGGCCGAGATATTCCAAAAAAAACATCCAAAAAGGTTGACTTTACAAACGAATCGGTTTTTGGTCAACCACTTTTTTTAACCCATCGATTTTTGAAATGTTTGAATGCCAATTGATAGTAGGGATACGTACGAATTTTAAAAAGGTATAACATTTCAAAATCTGCCAATATTTACCCGAGATATTCAAAAAAAACCATCAAAAAAGTTTTGATTTTCGAACCGACCCCGATTTTTAGAAAAAACGTGATGTAACCCCTTGCCATTTTGCCGATTTGGGTGAAAATTTTGATTTTCATTTTTTTGATGCCAATCGATACTACTGATCCTTACGAGTCCAAATTGGTATAAAATTCCCAAATCGAACATTATTTGGCCGAGATATTCCAAAAAAACATCACAAAAAGGTTGACTTTACAAACGAATCGGTTTTTGGTCAACCACTTTTTTTAACCCATCGATTTTTGAAATGTTTGAATGCCAATTGATAGTAGGGATACGTACGAATTCAAAAAGGTATAACATTTCAAAATCTGCCAAATATTTACCCAGAGATATTTCAAAAAAAACCATCAAAAAAGTTTTGATTTTCGAACCGACCTCGATTTTTAGAAAAAACGTGATGTAACCCCTTGCCATTTTGCCGATTTGGGTGAAAATTTTGATTTTCATTTTTTTGATGCCAATCGATACTACTGATCCTTACGAGTCCAAATTGGTATAAAATTCCCAAATCGTACATTATTTGGCCGAGATATTCCAAAAAAACATCCAAAAAGGTTGACTTTACAAACGAATCGGTTTTTGGTCAACCACTTTTTTTAACCCATCGATTTTTGAAATGTTTGAATGCCAATTGATAGTAGGGATACGTACGAATTTAAAAAGGTATAACATTTCAAAATCTGCCAATATTTACCCGAGATATTCAAAAAAAAACCATCAAAAAAGTTTTGATTTTCGAACCGACCTCGATTTTTAGAAAAAACGTGATGTAACCCCTTGCCATTTTGCCGATTTGGGTGAAAATTTTGATTTTCATTTTTTTGATGCCAATCGATACTACTGATCCTTACGAGTCCAAATTGGTATAAAATTCCCAAATCGTACATTATTTGGCCGAGATATTCCAAAAAAACATCCAAAAAGGTTGACTTTACAAACGAATCGGTTTTTGGTCAACCACTTTTTTTAACCCATCGATTTTTGAAATGTTTGAATGCCAATTGATAGTAGGGATACGTACGAATTTAAAAAGGTATAACATTTCAAAATCTGCCAATATTTACCCGAGATATTCAAAAAAAAACCATCAAAAAAGTTTTGATTTTCGAACCGACCTCGATTTTTAGAAAAAACGTGATGTAACCCCTTGCCATTTTGCCGATTTGGGTGAAAATTTTGATTTTCATTTTTTTGATGCCAATCGATACTACTGATCCTTACGAGTTCAAATTGGTATAAAATTCCCAAATCGTACATTATTTGGCCGAGATATTCCAAAAAAACATCCAAAAAGGTTGACTTTACAAACGAATCGGTTTTTGGTCAACCACTTTTTTTAACCCATCGATTTTTGAAATGTTTGAATGCCAATTGATAGTAGGGATACGTACGAATTTAAAAAGGTATAACATTTCAAAATCTGCCAATATTTACCCGAGATATTCAAAAAAAACCATCAAAAAAGTTTTGATTTTCGAACCGACCTCGATTTTTAGAAAAAACGTGATGTAACCCCTTGCCATTTTGCCGATTTGGGTGAAAATTTTGATTTTCATTTTTTTGATGCCAATCGATACTACTGATCCTTACGAGTTCAAATTGGTATAAAATTCCCAAATCGTACGTTATTTAGCCGAGATATTCCAAAAAAACATCCAAAAAGGTTGACTTTACAAACGAATCGGTTTTTGGTCAACCACTTTTTTTAACCCATCGATTTTTGAAATGTTTGAATGCCAATTGATAGTAGGGATACGTACGAATTTAAAAAGGTATAACATTTCAAAATCTGCCAATATTTACCCGAGATATTCAAAAAAAACCATCAAAAAAGTTTTGATTTTCGAACCGACCTCGATTTTTAGAAAAAACGTGATGTAACCCCTTGCCATTTTGCCGATTTGGGTGAAAATTTTGATTTTCATTTTTTTGATGCCAATCGATACTACTGATCCTTACGAGTCCAAATTGGTATAAAATTCCCAAATCGAACATTATTTGGCCGAGATATTCCAAAAAAACATCACAAAAAGGTTGACTTTACAAACGAATCGGTTTTTGGTCAACCACTTTTTTTAACCCATCGATTTTTGAAATGTTTGAATGCCAATTGATAGTAGGGATACGTACGAATTCAAAAAGGTATAACATTTCAAAATCTGCCAAAATTTACCCGAGATATTTAAAAAAAACCATCAAAAAAGTTTTGATTTTCGAACCGACCTCGATTTTTAGAAAAAACGTGATGTAACCCCTTGCCATTTTGCCGATTTGGGTGAAAATTTTGATTTTCATTTTTTTGATGCCAATCGATACTACTGATCCTTACGAGTCCAAATTGGTATAAAATTCCCAAATCGAACATTATTTGGCCGAGATATTCCAAAAAAACATCACAAAAGGTTGACTTTACAAACGAATCGGTTTTTGGTCAACCACTTTTGTTAACCCATCGATTTTTGAAATGTTTGAACGCCAATTGATAGTAGGGATACGTACGAATTCAAAAAGGTATAACATTTCAAAATCTGCCAAAATTTACCCGAGATATTTAAAAAAAAACCATCAAAAAAGTTTTGATTTTCGAACCGACCTCGATTTTTAGAAAAAACGTGATGTAACCCCTTGCCATTTTGCCGATTTGGGTGAAAATTTTGATTTTCATTTTTTTGATGCCAATCGATACTACTGATCCTTACGAGTTCAAATTGGTATAAAATTCCCAAATCGTACGTTATTTAGCCGAGATATTCCAAAAAAACATCCAAAAAGGTTGACTTTACAAACGAATCGGTTTTTGGTCAACCACTTTTTTTAACCCATCGATTTTTGAAATGTTTGAATGCCAATTGATAGTAGGGATACGTACGAATTTAAAAAGGTATAACATTTCAAAATCTGCCAATATTTACCCGAGATATTAAAAAAAAACCATCAAAAAAGTTTTGATTTTCGAACCGACCTCGATTTTTAGAAAAAACGTGATGTAACCCCTTGCCATTTTGCCGATTTGGGTGAAAATTTTGATTTTCATTTTTTTGATGCCAATCGATACTACTGATCCTTACGAGTCCAAATTGGTATAAAATTCCCAAATCGAACATTATTTGGCCGAGATATTCCAAAAAAACATCACAAAAGGTTGACTTTACAAACGAATCGGTTTTTGGTCAACCACTTTTTTTAACCCATCGATTTTTGAAATGTTTGAATGCCAATTGATAGTAGGGATACGTACGAATTCAAAAAGGTATAACATTTCAAAATCTGCCAAAATTTACCCGAGATATTTAAAAAAAACCATCAAAAAAGTTTTGATTTTCGAACCGACCTCGATTTTTAGAAAAAACGTGATGTAACCCCTTGCCATTTTGCCGATTTGGGTGAAAATTTTGATTTTCATTTTTTTGATGCCAAATGAATACTACTGATCCTTACGAGCTCAAATTGGTATAAAATTCCCAAATCGTACATTATTTAGCCGAGATATTCAAAAAAAACATCCAAAAAGGTTGACTTTACAAACGAATCGGTTTTTGGTCAACCACTTTTTTTAACCCATCGATTTTTGAAATGTTTGAATGCCAATTGATAGTAGGGATACGTACGAATTTAAAAAGGTATAACATTTCAAAATCTGCCAATATTTACCCGAGATATTCAAAAAAAAACCATCAAAAAAGTTTTGATTTTCGAACCGACCTCGATTTTTAGAAAAAACGTGATGTAACCCCTTGCCATTTTGCCGATTTGGGTGAAAATTTTGATTTTCATTTTTTTGATGCCAATCGATACTACTGATCCTTACGAGTTCAAATTGGTATAAAATTCCCAAATCGTACATTATTTAGCCGAGATATTCAAAAAAAACATCCAAAAAGGTTGACTTTACAAACGAATCGGTTTTTGGTCAACCACTTTTTTTTAACCCATCGATTTTTGAAATGTTTGAATGCCAATTGATAGTAGGGATACGTACGAATTTAAAAAGGTATAACATTTCAAAATCTGCCAATATTTACCCGAGATATTCAAAAAAAACCATCAAAAAAGTTTTGATTTTCGAACCGACCTCGATTTTTAGAAAAAACGTGATGTAACCCCTTGCCATTTTGCCGATTTGGGTGAAAATTTTGATTTTCATTTTTTTGATGCCAATCGATACTACTGATCCTTACGAGTTCAAATTGGTATACCCGAGATATTCAAAAAAAAACCATCAAAAAAGTTTTGATTTTCGAACCGACCTCGATTTTTAGAAAAAACGTGATGTAACCCCTTGCCATTTTGCCGATTTGGGTGAAAATTTTGATTTTCATTTTTTTGATGCCAATCGATACTACTGATCCTTACGAGTCCAAATTGGTATAAAATTCCCAAATCGAACATTATTTGGCCGAGATATTCCAAAAAACATCACAAAAAGGTTGACTTTACAAACGAATCGGTTTTTGGTCAACCACTTTTTTTAACCCATCGATTTTTGAAATGTTTGAATGCCAATTGATAGTAGGGATACGTACGAATTCAAAAAGGTATAACATTTCAAAATCTGCCAATATTTACCCGAGATATTCAAAAAAAAACCATCAAAAAAGTTTTGATTTTCGAACCGACCTCGATTTTTAGAAAAAACGTGATGTAACCCCTTGCCATTTTGCCGATTTGGGTGAAAATTTTGATTTTCATTTTTTTGATGCCAATCGATACTACTGATCCTTACGAGTCCAAATTGGTATAAAATTCCCAAATCGTACATTATTTGGCCGAGATATTCCAAAAAAACATCCAAAAAGGTTGACTTTACAAACGAATCGGTTTTTGGTCAACCACTTTTTTTAACCCATCGATTTTTGAAATGTTTGAATGCCAATTGATAGTAGGGATACGTACGAATTTAAAAAGGTATAACATTTCAAAATCTGCCAATATTTACCCGAGATATTCAAAAAAAACCATCAAAAAAGTTTTGATTTTCGAACCGACCTCGATTTTTAGAAAAAACGTGATGTAACCCCTTGCCATTTTGCCGATTTGGGTGAAAATTTTGATTTTCATTTTTTTGATGCCAATCGATACTACTGATCCTTACGAGTCCAAATTGGTATAAAATTCCCAAATCGAACATTATTTGGCCGAGATATTCCAAAAAAACATCACAAAAGGTTGACTTTACAAACGAATCGGTTTTTGGTCAACCACTTTTTTTAACCCATCGATTTTTGAAATGTTTGAATGCCAATTGATAGTAGGGATACGTACGAATTCAAAAAGGTATAACATTTCAAAATCTGCCAATATTTACCCGAGATATTCAAAAAAAACCATCAAAAAAGTTTTGATTTTCGAACCGACCTCGATTTTTAGAAAAAACGTGATGTAACCCCTTGCCATTTTGCCGATTTGGGTGAAAATTTTGATTTTCATTTTTTTGATGCCAATCGATACTACTGATCCTTACGAGTCCAAATTGGTATAAAATTCCCAAATCGAACATTATTTGGCCGAGATATTCCAAAAAAACATCACAAAAAGGTTGACTTTACAAACGAATCGGTTTTTGGTCAACCACTTTTTTTAACCCATCGATTTTTGAAATGTTTGAATGCCAATTGATAGTAGGGATACGTACGAATTTAAAAAGGTATAACATTTCAAAATCTGCCAATATTTACCCGAGATATTCAAAAAAAACCATCAAAAAAGTTTTGATTTTCGAACCGACCTCGATTTTTAGAAAAAACGTGATGTAACCCCTTGCCATTTTGCCGATTTGGGTGAAAATTTTGATTTTCATTTTTTTGATGCCAATCGATACTACTGATCCTTACGAGTCCAAATTGGTATAAAATTCCCAAATCGTACATTATTTGGCCGAGATATTCAAAAAAACATCCAAAAAGGTTGACTTTACAAACGAATCGGTTTTTGGTCAACCACTTTTTTTAACCCATCGATTTTTGAAATGTTTGAATGCCAATTGATAGTAGGGATACGTACGAATTTAAAAAGGTATAACATTTCAAAATCTGCCAATATTTACCCGAGATATTCAAAAAAAACCATCAAAAAAGTTTTGATTTTCGAACCGACCTCGATTTTTAGAAAAAACGTGATGTAACCCCTTGCCATTTTGCCGATTTGGGTGAAAATTTTGATTTTCATTTTTTTGATGCCAATCGATACTACTGATCCTTACGAGTCCAAATTGGTATAAAATTCCCAAATCGTACATTATTTGGCCGAGATATTCCAAAAAACATCCAAAAAGGTTGACTTTACAAACGAATCGGTTTTTGGTCAACCACTTTTTTTAACCCATCGATTTTTGAAATGTTTGAATGCCAATTGATAGTAGGGATACGTACGAATTTAAAAAGGTATAACATTTCAAAATCTGCCAATATTTACCCGAGATATTCAAAAAAAACCATCAAAAAAGTTTTGATTTTCGAACCGACCCCGATTTTTAGAAAAAACGTGATGTAACCCCTTGCCATTTTGCCGATTTGGGTGAAAATTTTGATTTTCATTTTTTTGATGCCAATCGATACTACTGATCCTTACGAGTCCAAATTGGTATAAAATTCCCAAATCGTACATTATTTGGCCGAGATATTCCAAAAAAACATCCAAAAAGGTTGACTTTACAAACGAATCGGTTTTTGGTCAACCACTTTTTTTAACCCATCGATTTTTGAAATGTTTGAATGCCAATTGATAGTAGGGATACGTACGAATTTAAAAAGGTATAACATTTCAAAATCTGCCAATATTTACCCGAGATATTCAAAAAAAACCATCAAAAAAGTTTTGATTTTCGAACCGACCCCGATTTTTAGAAAAAACGTGATGTAACCCCTTGCCATTTTGCCGATTTGGGTGAAAATTTTGATTTTCATTTTTTTGATGCCAATCGATACTACTGATCCTTACGAGTCCAAATTGGTATAAAATTCCCAAATCGTACATTATTTGGCCGAGATATTCCAAAAAAACATCCAAAAAGGTTGACTTTACAAACGAATCGGTTTTTGGTCAACCACTTTTTTTAACCCATCGATTTTTGAAATGTTTGAATGCCAATTGATAGTAGGGATACGTACGAATTTAAAAAGGTATAACATTTCAAAATCTGCCAATATTTACCCGAGATATTCAAAAAAAACCATCAAAAAAGTTTTGATTTTCGAACCGACCTCGATTTTTAGAAAAAACGTGATGTAACCCCTTGCCATTTTGCCGATTTGGGTGAAAATTTTGATTTTCATTTTTTTGATGCCAATCGATACTACTGATCCTTACGAGTCCAAATTGGTATAAAATTCCCAAATCGTACATTATTTGGCCGAGATATTCCAAAAAAACATCCAAAAAGGTTGACTTTACAAACGAATCGGTTTTTGGTCAACCACTTTTTTTAACCCATCGATTTTTGAAATGTTTGAATGCCAATTGATAGTAGGGATACGTACGAATTTAAAAAGGTATAACATTTCAAAATCTGCCAATATTTACCCGAGATATTCAAAAAAAAACCATCAAAAAAGTTTTGATTTTCGAACCGACCCCGATTTTTTAGAAAAAACGTGATGTAACCCCTTGCCATTTTGCCGATTTGGGTGAAAATTTTGATTTTCATTTTTTTGATGCCAATCGATACTACTGATCCTTACGAGTCCAAATTGGTATAAAATTCCCAAATCGTACATTATTTGGCCGAGATATTCCAAAAAAACATCCAAAAAGGTTGACTTTACAAACGAATCGGTTTTTGGTCAACCACTTTTTTTAACCCATCGATTTTTGAAATGTTTGAATGCCAATTGATAGTAGGGATACGTACGAATTTAAAAAGGTATAACATTTCAAAATCTGCCAATATTTACCCGAGATATTCAAAAAAAACCATCAAAAAAGTTTTGATTTTCGAACCGACCCCGATTTTTAGAAAAAACGTGATGTAACCCCTTGCCATTTTGCCGATTTGGGTGAAAATTTTGATTTTCATTTTTTTGATGCCAATCGATACTACTGATCCTTACGAGTCCAAATTGGTATAAAATTCCCAAATCGTACATTATTTGGCCGAGATATTCCAAAAAAACATCCAAAAAGGTTGACTTTACAAACGAATCGGTTTTTGGTCAACCACTTTTTTTAACCCATCGATTTTTGAAATGTTTGAATGCCAATTGATAGTAGGGATACGTACGAATTTAAAAAGGTATAACATTTCAAAATCTGCCAATATTTACCCGAGATATTCAAAAAAAACCATCAAAAAAGTTTTGATTTTCGAACCGACCTCGATTTTTAGAAAAAACGTGATGTAACCCCTTGCCATTTTGCCGATTTGGGTGAAAATTTTGATTTTCATTTTTTTGATGCCAATCGATACTACTGATCCTTACGAGTCCAAATTGGTATAAAATTCCCAAATCGTACATTATTTGGCCGAGATATTCCAAAATCATCAAAAAAGGTTGACTTTACAAACGAATCGGTTTTTGGTCAACCACTTTTTTTAACCCATCGATTTTTGAAATGTTTGAATGCCAATTGATAGTAGGGATACGTACGAATTTAAAAAGGTATAACATTTCAAAATCTGCCAATATTTACCCGAGATATTCAAAAAAAACCATCAAAAAAGTTTTGATTTTCGAACCGACCCCGATTTTTAGAAAAAACGTGATGTAACCCCTTGCCATTTTGCCGATTTGGGTGAAAATTTTGATTTTCATTTTTTTGATGCCAATCGATACTACTGATCCTTACGAGTCCAAATTGGTATAAAATTCCCAAATCGTACATTATTTGGCCGAGATATTCCAAAAAAACATCCAAAAAGGTTGACTTTACAAACGAATCGGTTTTTGGTCAACCACTTTTTTTAACCCATCGATTTTTGAAATGTTTGAATGCCAATTGATAGTAGGGATACGTACGAATTTAAAAAGGTATAACATTTCAAAATCTGCCAATATTTACCCGAGATATTCAAAAAAAACCATCAAAAAAGTTTTGATTTTCGAACCGACCTCGATTTTTAGAAAAAACGTGATGTAACCCCTTGCCATTTTGCCGATTTGGGTGAAAATTTTGATTTTCATTTTTTTGATGCCAATCGATACTACTGATCCTTACGAGTCCAAATTGGTATAAAATTCCCAAATCGTACATTATTTGGCCGAGATATTCAAAAAAAACATCCAAAAAGGTTGACTTTACAAACGAATCGGTTTTTGGTCAACCACTTTTTTTAACCCATCGATTTTTGAAATGTTTGAATGCCAATTGATAGTAGGGATACGTACGAATTTAAAAAGGTATAACATTTCAAAATCTGCCAATATTTACCCGAGATATTCAAAAAAAACCATCAAAAAAGTTTTGATTTTCGAACCGACCTCGATTTTTAGAAAAAACGTGATGTAACCCCTTGCCATTTTGCCGATTTGGGTGAAAATTTTGATTTTCATTTTTTTGATGCCAATCGATACTACTGATCCTTACGAGTCCAAATTGGTATAAAATTCCCAAATCGTACATTATTTGGCCGAGATATTCCAAAAAACATCCAAAAAGGTTGACTTTACAAACGAATCGGTTTTTGGTCAACCACTTTTTTTAACCCATCGATTTTTGAAATGTTTGAATGCCAATTGATAGTAGGGATACGTACGAATTCAAAAAGGTATAACATTTCAAAATCTGCCAATATTTACCCGAGATATTCAAAAAAAACCATCAAAAAAGTTTTGATTTTCGAACCGACCTCGATTTTTAGAAAAAACGTGATGTAACCCCTTGCCATTTTGCCGATTTGGGTGAAAATTTTGATTTTCATTTTTTTGATGCCAATCGATACTACTGATCCTTACGAGTCCAAATTGGTATAAAATTCCCAAATCGTACATTATTTGGCCGAGATATTCCAAAAAAACATCACAAAAGGTTGACTTTACAAACGAATCGGTTTTTGGTCAACCACTTTTTTTAACCCATCGATTTTTGAAATGTTTGAATGCCAATTGATAGTAGGGATACGTACGAATTCAAAAAGGTATAACATTTCAAAATCTGCCAATATTTACCCGAGATATTCAAAAAAAACCATCAAAAAAGTTTTGATTTTCGAACCGACCTCGATTTTTAGAAAAAAACGTGATGTAACCCCTTGCCATTTTGCCGATTTGGGTGAAAATTTTGATTTTCATTTTTTTGATGCCAATCGATACTACTGATCCTTACGAGTCCAAATTGGTATAAAATTCCCAAATCGTACATTATTTGGCCGAGATATTCCAAAAAAAACATCCAAAAAGGTTGACTTTACAAACGAATCGGTTTTTGGTCAACCACTTTTTTTAACCCATCGATTTTTGAAATGTTTGAATGCCAATTGATAGTAGGGATACGTACGAATTTAAAAAGGTATAACATTTCAAAATCTGCCAATATTTACCCGAGATATTCAAAAAAAACCATCAAAAAAGTTTTGATTTTCGAACCGACCTCGATTTTTAGAAAAAACGTGATGTAACCCCTTGCCATTTTGCCGATTTGGGTGAAAATTTTGATTTTCATTTTTTTGATGCCAATCGATACTACTGATCCTTACGAGTCCAAATTGGTATAAAATTCCCAAATCGTACATTATTTGGCCGAGATATTCAAAAAAAACATCCAAAAAGGTTGACTTTACAAACGAATCGGTTTTTGGTCAACCACTTTTTTTAACCCATCGATTTTTGAAATGTTTGAATGCCAATTGATAGTAGGGATACGTACGAATTTAAAAAGGTATAACATTTCAAAATCTGCCAATATTTACCCGAGATATTCAAAAAAAACCATCAAAAAAGTTTTGATTTTCGAACCGACCTCGATTTTTAGAAAAAACGTGATGTAACCCCTTGCCATTTTGCCGATTTGGGTGAAAATTTTGATTTTCATTTTTTTGATGCCAATCGATACTACTGATCCTTACGAGTCCAAATTGGTATAAAATTCCCAAATCGTACATTATTTGGCCGAGATATTCCAAAAAAACATCCAAAAAGGTTGACTTTACAAACGAATCGGTTTTTGGTCAACCACTTTTTTTAACCCATCGATTTTTGAAATGTTTGAATGCCAATTGATAGTAGGGATACGTACGAATTTAAAAAGGTATAACATTTCAAAATCTGCCAATATTTACCCGAGATATTCAAAAAAACCCATCAAAAAAGTTTTGATTTTCGAACCGACCTCGATTTTTAGAAAAAACGTGATGTAACCCCTTGCCATTTTGCCGATTTGGGTGAAAATTTTGATTTTCATTTTTTTGATGCCAATCGATACTACTGATCCTTACGAGTCCAAATTGGTATAAAATTCCCAAATCGGACATTATTTGGCCGAGATATTCCAAAAAAAACATCCAAAAAGGTTGACTTTACAAACGAATCGGTTTTTGGTCAACCACTTTTTTTAACCCATCGATTTTTGAAATGTTTGAATGCCAATTGATAGTAGGGATACGTACGAATTTAAAAAGGTATAACATTTCAAAATCTGCCAATATTTACCCGAGATATTCAAAAAAAACCATCAAAAAAGTTTTGATTTTCGAACCGACCTCGATTTTTAGAAAAAACGTGATGTAACCCCTTGCCATTTTGCCGATTTGGGTGAAAATTTTGATTTTCATTTTTTTGATGCCAATCGATACTACTGATCCTTACGAGTCCAAATTGGTATAAAATTCCCAAATCGGACATTATTTGGCCGAGATATTCCAAAAAAACATCCAAAAAGGTTGACTTTACAAACGAATCGGTTTTTGGTCAACCACTTTTTTTAACCCATCGATTTTTGAAATGTTTGAATGCCAATTGATAGTAGGGATACGTACGAATTTAAAAAGGTATAACATTTCAAAATCTGCCAATATTTACCCGAGATATTCAAAAAAACCCATCAAAAAAGTTTTGATTTTCGAACCGACCTCGATTTTTAGAAAAAACGTGATGTAACCCCTTGCCATTTTGCCGATTTGGGTGAAAATTTTGATTTTCATTTTTTTGATGCCAATCGATACTACTGATCCTTACGAGTCCAAATTGGTATAAAATTCCCAAATCGGACATTATTTGGCCGAGATATTCCAAAAAAACATCCAAAAAGGTTGACTTTACAAACGAATCGGTTTTTGGTCAACCACTTTTTTTAACCCATCGATTTTTGAAATGTTTGAATGCCAATTGATAGTAGGGATACGTACGAATTTAAAAAGGTATAACATTTCAAAATCTGCCAATATTTACCCGAGATATTCAAAAAAAACCCATCAAAAAAGTTTTGATTTTCGAACCGACCTCGATTTTTAGAAAAAACGTGATGTAACCCCTTGCCATTTTGCCGATTTGGGTGAAAATTTTGATTTTCATTTTTTTGATGCCAATCGATACTACTGATCCTTACGAGTCCAAATTGGTATAAAATTCCCAAATCGGACATTATTTGGCCGAGATATTCCAAAAAACATTCAAAAAGGTTGACTTTACAAACGAATCGGTTTTTGGTCAACCACTTTTTTTAACCCATCGATTTTTGAAATGTTTGAATGCCAATTGATAGTAGGGATACGTACGAATTCAAAAAGGTATAACATTTCAAAATCTGCCAATATTTACCCGAGATATTCAAAAAAAATCATGAAAAAAGTTTTGATTTTCGAACCGACCCCGATTTTTAGAAAAAACGTGATGTAACCCCTTGCCATTTTGCCGATTTGGGTGAAAATTTTGATTTTCATTTTTTTGATGCCAATCGATACTACTGATCCTTACGAGTCCAAATTGGTATAAAATTCCCAAATCGGACATTATTTGGCCGAGATATTCCAAAAAACATTCAAAAAGGTTGACTTTACAAACGAATCGGTTTTTGGTCAACCACTTTTTTTAACCCATCGATTTTTGAAATGTTTGAATGCCAATTGATAGTAGGGATACGTACGAATTCAAAAAGGTATAACATTTCAAAATCTGCCAATATTTACCCGAGATATTCAAAAAAACCCATCAAAAAAGTTTTGATTTTCGAACCGACCTCGATTTTTAGAAAAAACGTGATGTAACCCCTTGCCATTTTGCCGATTTGGGTGAAAATTTTGATTTTCATTTTTTTGATGCCAATCGATACTACTGATCCTTACGAGTCCAAATTGGTATAAAATTCCCAAATCGGACATTATTTGGCCGAGATATTCCAAAAAAATATTCAAAAAGATTGACTTTACAAACGAATCGGTTTTTGGTCAACCACTTTTTTTAACCCATCGATTTTTGAAATGTTTGAATGCCAATTGATAGTAGGGATACGTACGAATTCAAAAAGGTATAACATTTCAAAATCTGCCAATATTTACCCGAGATATTCAAAAAAACCCATCAAAAAAGTTTTGATTTTCGAACCGACCTCGATTTTTAGAAAAAACGTGATGTAACCCCTTGCCATTTTGCCGATTTGGGTGAAAATTTTGATTTTCATTTTTTTGATGCCAATCGATACTACTGATCCTTACGAGTCCAAATTGGTATAAAATTCCCAAATCGGACATTATTTGGCCGAGATATTCCAAAAAAACATCACAAAAAGGTTGACTTTACAAACGAATCGGTTTTTGGTCAACCACTTTTTTTAACCCATCGATTTTTGAAATGTTTGAATGCCAATTGATAGTAGGGATACGTACGAATTCAAAAAGGTATAACATTTCAAAATCTGCCAATATTTACCCGAGATATTCAAAAAAACCCATCAAAAAAGTTTTGATTTTCGAACCGACCTCGATTTTTAGAAAAAACGTGATGTAACCCCTTGCCATTTTGCCGATTTGGGTGAAAATTTTGATTTTCATTTTTTTGATGCCAATCGATACTACTGATCCTTACGAGTCCAAATTGGTATAAAATTCCCAAATCGGACATTATTTGGCCGAGATATTCCAAAAAAATATTCAAAAAGGTTGACTTTACAAACGAATCGGTTTTTGGTCAACCACTTTTTTTAACCCATCGATTTTTGAAATGTTTGAATGCCAATTGATAGTAGGGATACGTACGAATTCAAAAAGGTATAACATTTCAAAATCTGCCAATATTTACCCGAGATATTCAAAAAAAACCATCAAAAAAGTTTTGATTTTCGAACCGACCTCGATTTTTAGAAAAAACGTGATGTAACCCCTTGCCATTTTGCCGATTTGGGTGAAAATTTTGATTTTCATTTTTTTGATGCCAATCGATACTACTGATCCTTACGAGTCCAAATTGGTATAAAATTCCCAAATCGGACATTATTTGGCCGAGATATTCCAAAAAAATATTCAAAAAGGTTGACTTTACAAACGAATCGGTTTTTGGTCAACCACTTTTTTTAACCCATCGATTTTTGAAATGTTTGAATGCCAATTGATAGTAGGGATACGTACGAATTCAAAAAGGTATAACATTTCAAAATCTGCCAATATTTACCCGAGATATTCAAAAAAACCCATCAAAAAAGTTTTGATTTTCGAACCGACCTCGATTTTTAGAAAAAACGTGATGTAACCCCTTGCCATTTTGCCGATTTGGGTGAAAATTTTGATTTTCATTTTTTTTGATGCCAATCGATACTACTGATCCTTACGAGTCCAAATTGGTATAAAATTCCCAAATCGGACATTATTTGGCCGAGATATTCCAAAATCATCCAAAAAGGTTGACTTTACAAACGAATCGGTTTTTGGTCAACCACTTTTTTTAACCCATCGATTTTTGAAATGTTTGAATGCCAATTGATAGTAGGGATACGTACGAATTCAAAAAGGTATAACATTTCAAAATCTGCCAATATTTACCCGAGATATTCAAAAAAACCCATCAAAAAAGTTTTGATTTTCGAACCGACCTCGATTTTTAGAAAAAACGTGATGCCAATCGATACTACTGATCCTTACGAGTCCAAATTGGTATAAAATTCCCAAATCGGACATTATTTGGCCGAGATATTCCAAAATCATCCAAAAAGGTTGACTTTACAAACGAATCGGTTTTTGGTCAACCACTTTTTTTAACCCATCGATTTTTGAAATGTTTGAATGCCAATTGATAGTAGGGATACGTACGAATTCAAAAAGGTATAACATTTCAAAATCTGCCAATATTTACCCGAGATATTCAAAAAAACCCATCAAAAAAGTTTTGATTTTCGAACCGACCTCGATTTTTAGAAAAAACGTGATGTAACCCCTTGCCATTTTGCCGATTTGGGTGAAAATTTTGATTTTCATTTTTTTGATGCCAATCGATACTACTGATCCTTACGAGTCCAAATTGGTATAAAATTCCCAAATCGGACATTATTTGGCCGAGATATTCCAAAAAACATTCAAAAAGGTTGACTTTACAAACGAATCGGTTTTTGGTCAACCACTTTTTTTAACCCATCGATTTTTGAAATGTTTGAATGCCAATTGATAGTAGGGATACGTACGAATTCAAAAAGGTATAACATTTCAAAATCTGCCAATATTTACCCGAGATATTCAAAAAAAACCATCAAAAAAGTTTTGATTTTCGAACCGACCTCGATTTTTAGAAAAAACGTGATGTAACCCCTTGCCATTTTGCCGATTTGGGTGAAAATTTTGATTTTCATTTTTTTGATGCCAATCGATACTACTGATCCTTACGAGTCCAAATTGGTATAAAATTCCCAAATCGGACATTATTTGGCCGAGATATTCCAAAAAAACATCAAAAAAGGTTGACTTTACAAACGAATCGGTTTTTGGTCAACCACTTTTTTTAACCCATCGATTTTTGAAATGTTTGAATGCCAATTGATAGTAGGGATACGTACGAATTCAAAAAGGTATAACATTTCAAAATCTGCCAATATTTACCCGAGATATTCAAAAAAACCCATCAAAAAAGTTTTGATTTTCGAACCGACCTCGATTTTTAGAAAAAACGTGATGTAACCCCTTGCCATTTTGCCGATTTGGGTGAAAATTTTGATTTTCATTTTTTTGATGCCAATCGATACTACTGATCCTTACGAGTCCAAATTGGTATAAAATTCCCAAATCGGACATTATTTGGCCGAGATATTCCAAAAAAAAACATTCAAAAAGGTTGACTTTACAAACGAATCGGTTTTTGGTCAACCACTTTTTTTAACCCATCGATTTTTGAAATGTTTGAATGCCAATTGATAGTAGGGATACGTACAAATTCAAAAAGGTATAACATTTCAAAATCTGCCAATATTTACCCGAGATATTCAAAAAAACCCATCAAAAAAGTTTTGATTTTCGAACCGACCTCGATTTTTAGAAAAAACGTGATGTAACCCCTTGCCATTTTGCCGATTTGGGTGAAAATTTTGATTTTCATTTTTTTGATGCCAATCGATACTACTGATCCTTACGAGTCCAAATTGGTATAAAATTCCCAAATCGGACATTATTTGGCCGAGATATTCCAAAAAAACATCAAAAAAGGTTGACTTTACAAACGAATCGGTTTTTGGTCAACCACTTTTTTTAACCCATCGATTTTTGAAATGTTTGAATGCCAATTGATAGTAGGGATACGTACGAATTCAAAAAGGTATAACATTTCAAAATCTGCCAATATTTACCCGAGATATTCAAAAAAAACCATCAAAAAAGTTTTGATTTTCGAACCGACCCCGATTTTTAGAAAAAACGTGATGTAACCCCTTGCCATTTTGCCGATTTGGGTGAAAATTTTGATTTTCATTTTTTTGATGCCAATCGATACTACTGATCCTTACGAGTCCAAATTGGTATAAAATTCCCAAATCGGACATTATTTGGCCGAGATATTCCAAAAATCATCCAAAAAGGTTGACTTTACAAACGAATCGGTTTTTGGTCAACCACTTTTTTTAACCCATCGATTTTTGAAATGTTTGAATGCCAATTGATAGTAGGGATACGTACGAATTCAAAAAGGTATAACATTTCAAAATCTGCCAATATTTACCCGAGATATTCAAAAAAACCCATCAAAAAAGTTTTGATTTTCGAACCGACCCCGATTTTTAGAAAAAACGTGATGTAACCCCTTGCCATTTTGCCGATTTGGGTGAAAATTTTGATTTTCATTTTTTTGATGCCAATCGATACTACTGATCCTTACGAGTCCAAATTGGTATAAAATTCCCAAATCGGACATTATTTGGCCGAGATATTCCAAAAAAAACATTCAAAAAGGTTGACTTTACAAACGAATCGGTTTTTGGTCAACCACTTTTTTTAACCCATCGATTTTTGAAATGTTTGAATGCCAATTGATAGTAGGGATACGTACGAATTCAAAAAGGTATAACATTTCAAAATCTGCCAATATTTACCCGAGATATTCAAAAAAACCCATCAAAAAAGTTTTGATTTTCGAACCGACCTCGATTTTTAGAAAAAACGTGATGTAACCCCTTGCCATTTTGCCGATTTGGGTGAAAATTTTGATTTTCATTTTTTTGATGCCAATCGATACTACTGATCCTTACGAGTCCAAATTGGTATAAAATTCCCAAATCGGACATTATTTGGCCGAGATATTCCAAAAAAACATCCAAAAAGGTTGACTTTACAAACGAATCGGTTTTTGGTCAACCACTTTTTTTAACCCATCGATTTTTGAAATGTTTGAATGCCAATTGATAGTAGGGATACGTACAAATTCAAAAAGGTATAACATTTCAAAATCTGCCAATATTTACCCGAGATATTCAAAAAAACCCATCAAAAAAGTTTTGATTTTCGAACCGACCTCGATTTTTAGAAAAAACGTGATGCCAATCGATACTACTGATCCTTACGAGTCCAAATTGGTATAAAATTCCCAAATCGGACATTATTTGGCCGAGATATTCCAAAAAAACATCCAAAAAGGTTGACTTTACAAACGAATCGGTTTTTGGTCAACCACTTTTTTTAACCCATCGATTTTTGAAATGTTTGAATGCCAATTGATAGTAGGGATACGTACGAATTCAAAAAGGTATAACATTTCAAAATCTGCCAATATTTACCCGAGATATTCAAAAAAACCATCAAAAAAGTTTTGATTTTCGAACCGACCCCGATTTTTAGAAAAAACGTGATGTAACCCCTTGCCATTTTGCCGATTTGGGTGAAAATTTTGATTTTCATTTTTTTGATGCCAATCGATACTACTGATCCTTACGAGTCCAAATTGGTATAAAATTCCCAAATCGGACATTATTTGGCCGAGATATTCCAAAATCATCAAAAAAGGTTGACTTTACAAACGAATCGGTTTTTGGTCAACCACTTTTTTTAACCCATCGATTTTTGAAATGTTTGAATGCCAATTGATAGTAGGGATACGTACGAATTCAAAAAGGTATAACATTTCAAAATCTGCCAATATTTACCCGAGATATTCAAAAAAAACCATCAAAAAAGTTTTGATTTTCGAACCGACCTCGATTTTTAGAAAAAACGTGATGTAACCCCTTGCCATTTTGCCGATTTGGGTGAAAATTTTGATTTTCATTTTTTTGATGCCAATCGATACTACTGATCCTTACGAGTCCAAATTGGTATAAAATTCCCAAATCGGACATTATTTGGCCGAGATATTCAAAAAAAACATTCAAAAAGGTTGACTTTACAAACGAATCGGTTTTTGGTCAACCACTTTTTTTAACCCATCGATTTTTGAAATGTTTGAATGCCAATTGATAGTAGGGATACGTACAAATTCAAAAAGGTATAACATTTCAAAATCTGCCATTATTTACCCGAGATATTCAAAAAAACCCATCAAAAAAGTTTTGATTTTCGAACCGACCTCGATTTTTAGAAAAAACGTGATGTAACCCCTTGCCATTTTGCCGATTTGGGTGAAAATTTTGATTTTCATTTTTTTGATGCCAATCGATACTACTGATCCTTACGAGTCCAAATTGGTATAAAATTCCCAAATCGGACATTATTTGGCCGAGATATTCCAAAAAAAAACATCCAAAAAGGTTGACTTTACAAACGAATCGGTTTTTGGTCAACCACTTTTTTTAACCCATCGATTTTTGAAATGTTTGAATGCCAATTGATAGTAGGGATACGTACGAATTCAAAAAGGTATAACATTTCAAAATCTGCCAATATTTACCCGAGATATTCAAAAAAAATCATGAAAAAAGTTTTAATTTTCGAACCGACCCCGATTTTTAGAAAAAACGTGATGTAACCCCTTGCCATTTTGACGATTTGGGTGAAAATTTTGATTTTCATTTTTTTGATGCCAATCGATACTACTGATCCTTACGAGTCCAAATTGGTATAAAATTCCCAAATCGGACATTATTTGGCCGAGATATTCCAAAAAATCATCAAAAAAGGTTGACTTTACAAACGAATCGGTTTTTGGTCAACCACTTTTTTTAACCCATCGATTTTTGAAATGTTTGAATGCCAATTGATAGTAGGGATACGTACGAATTCAAAAAGGTATAACATTTCAAAATCTGCCAATATTTACCCGAGATATTCAAAAAAAATCATGAAAAAAGTTTTAATTTTCGAACCGACCCCGATTTTTAGAAAAAAACGTGATGTAACCCCTTGCCATTTTGACGATTTGGGTGAAAATTTTGATTTTCATTTTTTTGATGCCAATCGATACTACTGATCCTTACGAGTCCAAATTGGTATAAAATTCCCAAATCGGACATTATTTGGCCGAGATATTCCAAAAAAAACATCCAAAAAGGTTGACTTTACAAACGAATCGGTTTTTGGTCAACCACTTTTTTTAACCCATCGATTTTTGAAATGTTTGAATGCCAATTGATAGTAGGGATACGTACGAATTCAAAAAGGTATAACATTTCAAAATCTGCCAATATTTACCCGAGATATTCAAAAAAATCCATCAAAAAAGTTTTGATTTTCGAACCGACCTCGATTTTTAGAAAAAACGTGATGTAACCCCTTGCCATTTTGCCGATTTGGGTGAAAATTTTGATTTTCATTTTTTTGATGCCAATCGATACTACTGATCCTTACGAGTCCAAATTGGTATAAAATTCCCAAATCGGACATTATTTGGCCGAGATATTCCAAAAAAAACATCCAAAAAGGTTGACTTTACAAACGAATCGGTTTTTGGTCAACCACTTTTTTTAACCCATCGATTTTTGAAATGTTTGAATGCCAATTGATAGTAGGGATACGTACGAATTCAAAAAGGTATAACATTTCAAAATCTGCCAATATTTACCCGAGATATTCAAAAAAATCCATCAAAAAAGTTTTGATTTTCGAACCGACCTCGATTTTTAGAAAAAACGTGATGTAACCCCTTGCCATTTTGCCGATTTGGGTGAAAATTTTGATTTTCATTTTTTTGATGCCAATCGATACTACTGATCCTTACGAGTCCAAATTGGTATAAAATTCCCAAATCGGACATTATTTGGCCGAGATATTCCAAAAAACATCCAAAAAGGTTGACTTTACAAACGAATCGGTTTTTGGTCAACCACTTTTTTTAACCCATCGATTTTTGAAATGTTTGAATGCCAATTGATAGTAGGGATACGTACGAATTCAAAAAGGTATAACATTTCAAAATCTGCCAATATTTACCCGAGATATTCAAAAAAAATCATCAAAAAAGTTTTGATTTTCGAACCGACCCCGATTTTTAGAAAAAACGTGATGTAACCCCTTGCCATTTTGCCGATTTGGGTGAAAATTTTGATTTTCATTTTTTTGATGCCAATCGATACTACTGATCCTTACGAGTCCAAATTGGTATAAAATTCCCAAATCGGACATTATTTGGCCGAGATATTCAAAAAAAACATCCAAAAAGGTTGACTTTACAAACGAATCGGTTTTTGGTCAACCACTTTTTTTAACCCATCGATTTTTGAAATGTTTGAATGCCAATTGATAGTAGGGATACGTACGAATTCAAAAAGGTATAACATTTCAAAATCTGCCAATATTTACCCGAGATATTCAAAAAAAACCATCAAAAAAGTTTTGATTTTCGAACCGACCTCGATTTTTAGAAAAAACGTGATGTAACCCCTTGCCATTTTGCCGATTTGGGTGAAAATTTTGATTTTCATTTTTTTGATGCCAATCGATACTACTGATCCTTACGAGTCCAAATTGGTATAAAATTCCCAAATCGGACATTATTTG